>VYZU01054555.1:108707-238344 GCA_013401355.1 Ceyx cyanopectus
TGGTGGGCTGCTTTACGGGGCTGTCAGGCAACAGCTATCCAAGTGAAAAGCTAAGCAGGGAAAGGAGCTTAGAGGAGTCAGTATGCAAATAGGTACATAATCCATGTATAAATATATTTGTATGTATGTATATGTATTGATTTTAGAGAGAGGTGGCCCTGGAGGCTGCTGATCTCAGAGACTTCAAGCCTTGCTTACTAATGGAAGCAAAAATAAAGGTTTAATTTCGATGGTTGAAGTGGCTGGCGTGGGCTTTTTGCCCTTTATTTGTGTATCTTCCTCTTTACTCCCTTCTGTTTCCTCCCATGTGCCTCGTTCTGGGAAAGCCTAGCATCTGAACAACCAGCAAAGTTTTTAATGAAATACCTGAAAAGTCTTTAAGCATTTATCTCAATAGAGCAACAAAGCAGGATAACATATTTTAGGACTGATTGCTCAAAAATTTCCTAGAGCAGAGAAAAATCCTTCCCTAAAGCTGTTTTATAGTTACTTCAGAAATAGCATTCTGTCTTGACAGAAAATAGAGACAAAAAAAAAGCACGAGTAGGAAAAAAGCAACAAAAATGATCAGAAGAACTGTTTTATGAGAAGTTTTGTCTTCTAGTTAGCAGACATACATCATGTTTTTCAAGTGACAGCTAAGCAGGATATGTTCATAGTTGCCTACAAATATTTATATGGTGTAAAGATCAAGACAACAGATTATTTATTGAAAGTGGTTTGAGTGGGCAGAGCTAGGAATAACAGGAAAAAATAATGGAATTTAATTATGTGGACTAACGAGCATTTCTGGCATTGAATCACATAAAACTGTACAAAGATAAAGGCCAAAGGTCTCCCATCATTGAGACATTGAGACAGTGGAACAAAGCTGCAACAGACTGTGGGATGGACAACACTGTGACTGTGTGGAACTTCACAACACTGCAGTGATTTGTCATGGCATGAACCTTACTCATCATGTCACCACGGCATTAATAATACATTCAGAGTAACTTACAATGTCCATGAGAAATGAAATTGCTGATTTATCTTTTCTGGATCATAGTCTAATAAAGATGATGATTTATTCTTTTTTTTTTTTTTTTTAAATAAATTCATCTAGGCTGTAGAACAAAAAATTATCAAAAGAACCCTGTAACATTGCATAAAAGATATACTGCAGAAGCAGTTTCAGGGAAGTGACATAATGGTGACAGCACTGAGAGGAGTGTTCCCTGAATCTGCAATTTATTATCATTTCAGGGGTAGGTCTTGTCAGACACAGCACAGACCTATGAAAAGATAGGTAAGTGAAGATATATACTAACACTGCACATTTTCTAATCTTATACTTCTTTTTCTTTACTGGCCTTGAAGTGACTGACATGTTACTGACTTGGGGGGAAAGCAGGGCTTTCCTAGCCTTACTAATCTATTCCTCAAAGCTTGTTTTTGCTGCTTACACCATTTACACAGTTTTAGCTCTTTAATTCAGCACCACTGATGCTCTTTTTCCCATGCTGGTAATCAGTGCAGTTGGTAATAGCCCCAGCAATTACAGGGCTTACTCTCAGCACACACCTATCATGGAACAAATTAAAAACAATCAAACAAAAAAAGGGAAACCAAAGTGGAATGGAAAATAATGGAGGAGATGATGGAAGAGATGAAGGAAGGACAACAAAATGGTGAAAGGACCAGAAGCAAGTAATGAACAGAGGAGAAACTGGTGAGATTCTGGAGACCTAGTAAGAATAATACAGACAAAGTAGTCCAGAGAGCAAGATAGGATGAGTGTGAAAGGGAGATGATTGAGAAGAAAGGAAGAGCAGATTATTTTAAGAAAAGCAGAAGATTAATACATCAGATCAAATTAAACCACAGATACAGCAGCAGAGTAAAGTAAATAATGAGTAGAAGCATGAGAGAACAAAGGTAACTGGGGAGTAGTGAAGTGAAAACAGAGAAACTAAATGTATCAGCTAAAAGCTAAAAATTCTGTCAGTTGTTGCAGCTCTGGCTTTCTTTTCTTTGCACAAGTTTCTCTCAGGCAATGTACTTCCACTAGGGAATGCTCTTTCTCAAACCAGCTTCAGAAGTCACTGCTAATTCTTGGTGCTCAATTAACACAAATCTAAGAAGGTTCAGTTGGAAGCAACCTTGAGATACTCTTCTTTTTCTTTTTTTTTTTAATAGTACTTTTGAAATTATATTGGCTTAACAGAAGCAGTTCAAGCCCCTTAACATTGGCACAGACCTGTTAGTCTGTGCATAGGCAAAAGCATCAAAGCCATGAACTCAATCTGATTTAAAAAAGCAATGCATCATGTCTGCAGGGAGTATCTTCACATGCATTTACATTAGGAACTGTGTGCTTCAATGAGTTGTCATATTTCCTCACTAAGAGGAGGTTAATGATATTGAAAGAACTGTGCAGATCAAGCTGAAGAGCAAAGAATAAGACGATACAAGTTTTGTTGAGCAGAGATTATAAATACTGTATAAAGCAGAAGAGACCTCAAAATTGTATCTAGTAATGAGATTTAATATAAATTTGGTTCAGTACAAAGAATCTCTGATAAATCTGAGTGAGGAATTTAAATAACATATACAGGTGCTATAATAACCTGTTAAGTAATATCACTATAAAACTATAAAATGTAATACTTTATTTGAATATTGACTATCAACTGAATATTAAATAAAAGGCAAAATTCAAAAACCTCTCTTTGGAACTGGATTTTTTTTTTTTTAGAGTTATGCATCTATGTTAAATGCAGTCTAACAAACTTCTATATAGATTCACTGAACATTAGAAATTAAAAGTTTTTTAAATTGAGGAACAGAATGTGGATGGCCCAAAAATTAGAGTTATATTACATGCCTCTATAATATACTTTGAGTGCTATTTCTCCCTAAAGGCAGAATACTTACAGGTTTTCGAGTTGGGGTAACTTGAACAGAATGATAAAATTCTGGTTGAACTCGGCTGCTTTTCTTGATTTTTCTTTTTCTTACAGAGGTTTCTTGCTCACTTAGGTGGTGAGCTTCCACTATAGGCTGTGTTTCCTGAAGGCGAGGTGCTACACGTCTTCTGGCATGACGAGGACTTGATCTAAAGCCCTGGAACAGAAAAAACAATCTTCATGTTTGAAATCTTCCAGAACCGAGCCACGTAACAACAGAAAAAACACACAGGATCTTGACAACAACTCGAGGCACAAGCATGCTTGTCTCAATATAATGTCCATATATGCTGCATGTAACAATAGAGATGTTGCCAATTGCTGTTAGTATTGCATTTGGTTTATGTCTCTTGATTATATGTATTATTGACACAGCTAGTAGCAGTAACTCCTGTTGATTTTCTTTATAAGCTCACACTTTTCAGTTATTTATAACTAAATACTTCTAATTTAAAATTTATAATTAAAATTTTCCAGGTTAATTCTTGGCCTCATGAGAAATTATTTTAGGGAGCATGAGCTGAAAAGTTTCACTTCTTCTTGAGAATGAAAGTAAGGAAAAATCGGTAGCTGGCAAGACTTAATTATAACTAATGGTTCTTCTTGAGAGTTTTCTGATGTTGTTACATTTGAGGGGAGGTTTTACCATTTGCAATAAAATAATTAAGACAAGAGTGCTGTCTTTTGCTGACATCTGAGAAATTGATGTATATTTGGTCAATTTAACCTCCAGAAAAGCTGCCCTTCACAAATGTTGCTGGAAGAAGCTCTGAACACTATCCAGAATGTCTTACAGAATTAATGCCTTTTTTTTTTTTTTTGGCAACATCTCTAGCCCTGTCTTGCTACCTGCAGAGCATTTACAATGAGTGTTCTCCATTTCCCCAAGTCCCCTCCTGAGCACACACAAGCCTGCCATGTGTCATTTGTATGGAATACACTGTTGGGTGACACTAAACAAAACTTGGCCACCTTGTAAAGAAGAGTTTCATTGTTTCAGTCACTTAGTCACATCAGCTTTCAGAATAAGTGAGCCAAATCTGTCCTTGTGACAGTCTGCAGTTTAAGGGCTACATTCCCCTTCAAAAGCAGGAATAGATGCAACAGTTCCTAATTTATTTATTTTTTTTTTAGCAAAATATCTCTGCTTAGTCCTTAGTCAACAAACCCAGCATTCAGAAATAACTTGTTCATATAAAGAATCAGACTTCTGCAAGGTTTTTAGCAAAAACTGCAGAAATCTGTGCTATGAATCTAAATATCCTGAGTTTCCTGCCAACTGAAAACTAGTGGGAGCAATACATTTCCACATAAACCTGTTGGTCTTTTTTCCCCCTTCCCTTAGCTTTTGATTTTGGTTTTAGTGTTTTGTTTTGCCTTTGTTGTTATTTTTTGGTTTATCTTGAAATTGACAGAGAAAAGTTATGCTAAACTCTTGTTCTGTTGGTAAATTGAAGCAATCACCAGTCAGATGTATGACTGCAAACTGGACTTACTCCTCTAATGTTTGTGAAACTACAAGGGAAACAAGCTGCTGTCTTCTGGGTGCTCAGAAAGACAAACAGCTATTTTCATTATCTAAAGGTGTGCTCCATTAAATAAATATCCCCTTAAATAGCCAAAACACACAACATATATTTACACACACATGCTAGCATTTGCTATAGATACACATGGCATGCAACAGATGATGTGAAAATGCTGAAGTGCCAAGTTGAAGTATTGAGTGAAGGAATTGCCAGGGAGCAACCTTTGACTTCTGGACACTGGACTTCTGGACTGAAACTTATTGCCCTATATTGACTTTCAGTCTTTCTACACTGTGAAATAAGTAAAAGATACTTACTTAGAACATATAGTTCAAGTTGATACTAGACTATTCAAAGTGACAGGGAGGAATATAATACAGGGAGCCTGCTATTATAGAGCTTACTTATGGAGGAATTTTATTTTACCAAAAAAAAGTGAATGTGCATCAATGATTATTCCACAGTAAAAGAAAATATTCTTTAAGAGAACAAAATACCCAGCAAGACTATTATGAGTTACAAAATGGGAAGATATTTTCTAACTGATAAATGCATTATGATTCATTTGCAGACAACTGCTACTGGCTGAAGCCAAGTTACGTACCCAGCACTGCAGCTGCTCCCTCACCACACTCCTATCCCCATTAGCTGGATAAAACTCTTTGGGAAAGTATGTTTATGTAACAGAAGAATTTGGTAGAAGCTAAGCAGATCTAAAAGTGCTTAGAAACACAAGCCAAATAGGGATTTAAGTACGTGGGTCTGTGTCACTGCATGACTTCACCTCAAAATACTTCCAGGTTTACCGATTATTGTGTTTTGATATGAACAAGTCACTCCTGACTTCCAGAAAACTCTGTTCATAGACAGTGCTTCACCTTCACGTTTTACATATTTTTTCTCTTTTACTGTTTGTTACTAGCAACAAAATGGGACCTTTATCTCTTTAAGAGCTCATGTGCTTCTGTTTGCTGAAGCTCATTCTGCACTTGAAGTCATAATCTGCCTGCAGTATCACAAATGGTTGCTCTGGGGAGGATTACAATGCAATAACAGCAGAGGATCATGATTTCAGGTGGAAAATTAATTCCATATCAAGAAAGATAATGTTACCAAGGCAAAATCCTCAAATCAAAACACAAAATGCTTACTCATTCCTGCAATGAGGTTTTGCCAGTGCAAAAATCCAAAATTTCAAAATTTGGTAATCAAAAGTCAAAATGGGAATCAAAAGTGACAACATACAGGAGCTGCTGCAATGCTCAGTGCAAAACTAGAACAGACAGTGTTTCCTTCTCAGCAGTGAGATGATCAGACACTTCTTGTGTCATCGCTGTTATTTATCCTTCAGTTGAACCCAAAATTGAAAATTTATCATATTGATATAGCAAGAAAAATTACGAATATGAAAATTGCACAAATATCTGTTTGGCAGCTGTTTTAGATGTTGAGTCAGTGCTCCAGAAAAGCAGAAAAGCATTACAAAAAAAAATCAGGGATGCACAGTACAGCACCTGAGACCAAACCACTGAGAAAACACAAGAGATTTTAAAATCATGCAGGCAACACATGGAAGTTGCACTAAGACCCTTAAGTGGTTTGTAGGCTCCAGTATCACATGAATGCTGTGTCACTGGACAGTGACAACCTTTTCTTGGTCTTGTTGCTCATTCCTAGACCCTACTGCCTGATTCATTCTGATGCCTGTAAAATTCTGAAACAACGCAAAGCAAACCAGACTTCAAAGATGTATTTTTAGAGAATCTGTCTTCTGAATACTAAAGTAACTGCACAAAGATTTACACTACGTGCTATTCTTCCTTAAAGAAACAACTCGGATAACCACCAGAAACAGATGTCACAGAGTAAAATGAGAGGCAAACTGAACCCTGGCTTATCTTCTTTCCAAAAACATTTATGTGCAGACTTCCAGTTTGAATCTGTTAAAATTCATGAAGACTCATCTTCCTAGTCATACTCTACAGTCAGCAGAAATAGAGAAGTGTCTCTGGAGGCCAGTGTGGAGCCAAAGCCTAGTTCAGCTGCCCTCAAGGAAGCTTTTCTGTATGGAAGGAGGCTGAGGAGATCAGCCTGTTTTAGCTGAAATTCATTCTTTCAGGTCTTCTCTAAATGCTTTTTTGTTTTTTTCTGGAATAAGTGCAATAATATTAAAAGAATTATTTTTAATATTTACACTGGTGGTGTAAAATGACTTCTACAGCAAGAGCTTCTGTAAAAAAAAAAAAAAAAAGCAAAAATGTTCTTATCCACACCTCTGGTTCACTGACTGATACCTTGTTCTTAGAATTCCTCTGACCAAAGCTCAGCAGACCTCCCTCCCTTTTGAGCTTCTGAAGTCAACTGAAGTGAACATTCCCTAAGGGCACCAATTTCTCTCCATCAGCCATAAAGGGAGCTCAGGCTGACTACTTCACTCATAGACATCTATAAGTACCTAAAATCAGACAGGATGGACCCATGTTGAATAGGTTTTGGTCTGACTTCAATACAGCATTCACCATTCCACATATATTTTGTCAGATTTTCCCATAATTTTTCGTCATTCTACATAAAATAATTCCAATCTCCTCCATCCCTATTTTATTTTTTTTTGTGAGAGTATTACATGTCCTTCTTCACAGACATTCTCTTGCTGGATTCCCACAATTCAGCACAGTACTCATAAATGCGCATTACTGGTATAACATGTTTTTCCATTCTCTTTGAATATTTCCCAACCCATCTTCTTTTCTGATCAGGCTATACATCTGAAAAAGGTCTACACTGAATTGTCAATAGTTATTTAAAAAGGCCCTTTCTGCAGACTATAAACTTAATAAAGTGTGTAAATGACTTTTCACTGCAACATACCCAGCTTTGCATTTATGAACATCACATGTGTTCATTTGCCCCGTTCTTCAGAATTTCTTCAGACTGGTCTGGTATTTGATAACCACATTATGTCATCCTCTGCAATCCTTGTCATGTTTTTCCCTCTTCCTGTTCCTAGCCCATTCATTAATATAAAAAAAAAAACCAAACCAACCCAAACACAACAACAACAAAAAACCCAAAAACTTCCTAAAAAAATAAACTGTGCGGTTTTTTTTATTTATTTATTTACAGATGAGGAAATTTTGGATGTGTTGAACCTTTTTTATTTCACTGTCTTTGTTTTTCCATATTTCTTTCACATTCTTTGATACTTTAGTAGCACAGTAGAAACACATCAGTGCTAGTCCATGTGTGCATTATTTCTGTAGTGACATGAATCTTTGGCTTCTCCATTATTTCAATGTGCAATTAATTCACTAGATCCTTCTCCTCTCCATTCTAGTTTCTACTATCCCTACTGCCTTCATAATACAGTACCTTATTATTTTTACACTTAATAAGAGACCATATTCATTCTTTCCTGTGTGTATTTTGTGAAGAATATTTTGGGTGTCAGGATTCTAATATGGGAATCCAGTTTTTCCAGATAGTACGTGTTTTCAGAGTCACCAAACATTAATTTCAAGAGAAGTAAGAGTACATTAGCTGATGTCCAGCTGAAGTAGACAGAAATCTTTGCACTAACTGCAATGGACAGTGGACAGCAGCCCATTTTACCTCCTGGCAGAACTTCAGTAAACCACAGAAGATGCACTCACTAGCATTAAGCTACAATTCAGCACAATTGGAGGAATGACAACAGATCTCAAGTGCATTTGCAAATGCCTTCACAGGTATTGGAGTGAGTCCTGTAGATTAAATTGGTGCCAAAGGCTCAGACAGGATACACAACTGTGTGCTTGCTTTTAAGGTTTTTGACAGTAGTTGTGTATGCATGAGAATTGTCATCTATTGCCATTGTCAATTAATGGCCTCAAGAAACAGTCTTTGAATTGTCAGTTACTGCCTGTTTAAAGCTTAGAAGCTCTCATGTATATAAGTACAGTATCTTAGGGCTGGAGACATTAGTATGCTTAGTATCAAAACCATTCTCAAGATGCTGGAGTTCTCAGCTGTTTTGAGACAGGCTGAAATAGAAATAAACTCTACAGTCGATGTATCTACTTGAACTAAAAAGACAGGTTTAATTAAATAACTACTGTATCAAATTCCCATGCACACTCAAAGAAAATTGAAAGTCTTTTCACTGCACATACAATATATATATATACAACTGTATTGGAAGAAAAGTTTTAAATAAATTGACCAAGATTGCTCTTTTTTTTCCCCCTTTTTCTTCTCCACCTCCTTCCTAAATATCCTCTGTTTTCAAAGAAAAAAAATAAAGAAAACAACAAACAAAAAAAAAACCCCAACATTTATTTAAGAGCCAGTTCTGCAAGTTCAACTCAAAATCCCAGATTCAAGTTAAGTCCTCCAAACTACTTGTACATCCTCACTAAGTAAAGACTAATTAAAGCTAGGTCTTAGTTTTCCATAGCAGAGTGATTACCTACATTCAGTATACTATTTCACAAACACACAAGGATGCAACTGCATTTGCTTTCTTGGTTCTATCAGGTCCCCAGAAATAGACCTCAACCTATTTTTATGCTTCTCTTGACCATTTTATTTTGTTTTAAATCTTAACTAAGCGTTACTCCTGTAAAGATCTGAATCAAGATTTAAAACATCAAACATGAGATTTTACATGAGATTTCTCATTCCACTCCCTCATTAAGAAGCTTTCACCGATGATTCTTTGCATGCCTCATGGTTATTTTAGGAGATATTATTCTTATCTTCTAAAACCTAAACTCTAGACAGTGCTGGAACCATTTGTCAGATATTGAAGACTGTGATTTGGTATGTCTGTTATTTCAAGATAAGTCCATGCATTCAAAGGGATTAAAAGCAATTGTGTTTTACGTAACCTGCACAAGATTACTTTTCCAGCCGAGTTCATTAAATACATGATCAACAATCCGCTCCTCAGCTCCTAATTGGGCCCCCAAGTGTGTATGTCAGAGCCCTCGTGTGAACCCAATGTTTAGATGTGAATTTAGAACCCAGTTTTTAATGGCCCATGCTGCATTACCCCACTGTTTTACACAAGTCTGTTTTTTCTTAGCATAAGGTTGGGATTTCTTTCAAAGCAGGTGAACAGTAACACCAGGAAAACCTGATGATGTGTAAGGAAATAGTCAAATAGCACACCCAATCATGCCTCAAGATAACCTTTAAATACTCTTTCCTGTCTAAACCTATAAACCACAAAAGCTGGCCTGTTTTCCAAGCAGTCCTATCATTCTCTAACAAGAGGGCTTGCAGCCTGCCACGGCCACCTTGCCTTCGCAGTGGCTTGTCCCAGTTCCTTCCCTATTACCTCAGGGCACTGCAAGCCTACAGTAGGAATGCAGCAATTATTTAAGAACAAAAATAAATCAGAGTACTTCTTGATCGGTGGTCTGAAAGGGGAAGTTTAATTTAGAAGATACTAGCACATTTCCCAAGCATGTCCCAGCTTCCTCTGTTTTCTATTTCATCACTTCTCCTCAGCCTGGGCAGCATACAGTATACATCAAGAATTGGCCATAAGGAATTAACTTTAAATATTAAAAATACAAGTCAGAAGGAGAATAAGAAATAACACACAGAGTCCTAAACTGTGCAAGTGCTGTCCAACATCTAGTGCAAATAAATTACTCTCCTCTGTCTGTTGTGCTTGTTTGAAGTGTTAAAATGCTAAGACAAATTATGCCAGTGCATGTGAAGATGGGTCTGCATTTTGTCAAGCAAAAAACACATGTGTAGCTTATGAGAGACTTCATGGCCCTATCTATAAAAAAAAGATAAGATACCTAGATTCAGATACCAACAACACATCTTAACAGGTCTCTCCTTCAGGTGCAACTAGCCTAAGATCCTGTTACAAGCAATGAAAAATTTAGTCAATACATTCACTGATGCTTGAAGAACCATTCAGCTCATCCTGAAGCAGACACCTACACTAGGTCAGCTGAGTGGCCTTACAGACTATAAACTTCCAATGCCTACAGCAAGCTTATCGGGCTGTTTAAGAGGATGCTGCTTTTGCAAAGTCACTTTCCAACTCCAGCTGCACTTTATATGCATAAAGGTAGCAGCAGCAGATCAGAAGGGAATGATGCCTCGACCTAGTTGTATCATTTTTTTCTCTCTAGAACAAAGGAGGAGGATAAATATAATACCTCANATGGGCTGAACTATATATGGCACATTATAGACAAAAGCCTCTGTTAAATTGCCTCTTGAACTAAAAAGACAGGTTTAATTAAATAACTACTGTATCAAATTCCCATGCACACTCAAAGAAAATTGAAAGTCTTTTCACTGCACATACAATATATATATATACAACTGTATTGGAAGAAAAGTTTTAAATAAATTGACCAAGATTGCTCTTTTTTTTCCCCCTTTTTCTTCTCCACCTCCTTCCTAAATATCCTCTGTTTTCAAAGAAAAAAAATAAAGAAAACAACAAACAAAAAAAAAACCCCAACATTTATTTAAGAGCCAGTTCTGCAAGTTCAACTCAAAATCCCAGATTCAAGTTAAGTCCTCCAAACTACTTGTACATCCTCACTAAGTAAAGACTAATTAAAGCTAGGTCTTAGTTTTCCATAGCAGAGTGATTACCTACATTCAGTATACTATTTCACAAACACACAAGGATGCAACTGCATTTGCTTTCTTGGTTCTATCAGGTCCCCAGAAATAGACCTCAACCTATTTTTATGCTTCTCTTGACCATTTTATTTTGTTTTAAATCTTAACTAAGCGTTACTCCTGTAAAGATCTGAATCAAGATTTAAAACATCAAACATGAGATTTTACATGAGATTTCTCATTCCACTCCCTCATTAAGAAGCTTTCACCGATGATTCTTTGCATGCCTCATGGTTATTTTAGGAGATATTATTCTTATCTTCTAAAACCTAAACTCTAGACAGTGCTGGAACCATTTGTCAGATATTGAAGACTGTGATTTGGTATGTCTGATATTTCAAGATAAGTCCATGCATTCAAAGGGATTAAAAGCAATTGTGTTTTACGTAACCTGCACAAGATTACTTTTCCAGCCGAGTTCATTAAATACATGATCAACAATCCGCTCCTCAGCTCCTAATTGGGCCCCCAAGTGTGTATGTCAGAGCCCTCGTGTGAACCCAATGTTTAGATGTGAATTTAGAACCCAGTTTTTAATGGCCCATGCTGCATTACCCCACTGTTTTACACAAGTCTGTTTTTTCTTAGCATAAGGTTGGGATTTCTTTCAAAGCAGGTGAACAGTAACACCAGGAAAACCTGATGATGTGTAAGGAAATAGTCAAATAGCACACCCAATCATGCCTCAAGATAACCTTTAAATACTCTTTCCTGTCTAAACCTATAAACCACAAAAGCTGGCCTGTTTTCCAAGCAGTCCTATCATTCTCTAACAAGAGGGCTTGCAGCCTGCCACGGCCACCTTGCCTTCGCAGTGGCTTGTCCCAGTTCCTTCCCTATTACCTCAGGGCACTGCAAGCCTACAGTAGGAATGCAGCAATTATTTAAGAACAAAAATAAATCAGAGTACTTCTTGATCGGTGGTCTGAAAGGGGAAGTTTAATTTAGAAGATACTAGCACATTTCCCAAGCATGTCCCAGCTTCCTCTGTTTTCTATTTCATCACTTCTCCTCAGCCTGGGCAGCATACAGTATACATCAAGAATTGGCCATAAGGAATTAACTTTAAATATTAAAAATACAAGTCAGAAGGAGAATAAGAAATAACACACAGAGTCCTAAACTGTGCAAGTGCTGTCCAACATCTAGTGCAAATAAATTACTCTCCTCTGTCTGTTGTGCTTGTTTGAAGTGTTAAAATGCTAAGACAAATTATGCCAGTGCATGTGAAGATGGGTCTGCATTTTGTCAAGCAAAAAACACATGTGTAGCTTATGAGAGACTTCATGGCCCTATCTATAAAAAAAAGATAAGATACCTAGATTCAGATACCAACAACACATCTTAACAGGTCTCTCCTTCAGGTGCAACTAGCCTAAGATCCTGTTACAAGCAATGAAAAATTTAGTCAATACATTCACTGATGCTTGAAGAACCATTCAGCTCATCCTGAAGCAGACACCTACACTAGGTCAGCTGAGTGGCCTTACAGACTATAAACTTCCAATGCCTACAGCAAGCTTATCGGGCTGTTTAAGAGGATGCTGCTTTTGCAAAGTCACTTTCCAACTCCAGCTGCACTTTATATGCATAAAGGTAGCAGCAGCAGATCAGAAGGGAATGATGCCTCGACCTAGTTGTATCATTTTTTTCTCTCTAGAACAAAGGAGGAGGATAAATATAATACCTCAAACTGACATGATTATGTATTTCAGTATAGTTACTTCTATCAATTTAGATAATCATAAATTCAGTCTTTTAAAACTGATGTTTCACTTCCAATCTGCTCTACTATTTACCCTGCCGTCCTGAAGCCGAGTGCTGTATTTCAGCAGCTGAGGGGGCAGGGACAGTAAGGACATTGGCACAACTTGCAAGAAATGTGTCTTCGCCCAAATGTCAAGAGCAGTGAGTTTCTGTAGCTGATGTAGTGTTTCTACACTGAGCCCTAACTCATGTTTCATTCCCACTGATGAGTCAGGAACAGCAAACCACTGACTCTCCTTGATGCAAGGCAGTAGGACACAGGGGAGCACAGGGTGGCTCAGGCACTTTGTGTAGCAGAAGTACCCAGATAACAGGTAGTCAGGCTTGCAGGTGAACTAGAAGCACACAGAATCAGCTCAAAATCAAGCCAGCTTCTTTAGAACTAGGTCAAGATCAGCCATAGCAGCTGTGGGCTTGACAACCTGCTCAGGCATCTCGACACACAGCACTGAGTCCTGGCCCAGGGGAGCTGGAGGGGCCCCAGACACCCTCCTCAGTCTGAAATCCCTCTAGGCTGCAGAACACAGGGAGGAGGCTGAGAGGCCACAGCTCTGGCTAATACCCACTCAAGTTTGACATGTCCAAGCCAAAAAATCCCAGCTCAGCTGAATCAGATCCTGCATGAAGGCAGCAAGGTGACTTCATCTTGTGCTCTTCGTGGTTCTTCCACAGCACATAAAAGCTGCTTTTCCTTAAAAAAGCCTGGGAGTGGAAGAAAGTGTGAGAGACATTTCCATGTCCTAGGAAAACAGGTGTAACAGTCCCAGAAACAGCCCCAACAATTGTACTCCCCTGTTCATGTGGTGCCTTCCTTCATTCAATACCATCATGCTAAAGTACCGAGCTGTTTCTGAAGGGACATCCACAACCTGATCTGTCACCCTAATAATCTAACCACAGTAACTGAGAAATCAATGTAGATGGTTAAGCTTTTCTAAGCTGTATGTGATCTATGGACCCCTGCATGATCCTGTCTGCAACAACAGATTCTACAGCAGATGTGGTAATAGATGTGCTCACCACAAGTATGACCTCAGCTATTTAAAATCACAGTTTCAATCTAAGGGTACTTTTGTCCAAAAAACCAGTAGCTAGAAATAAGTTCCCATTCCATCATGTGCACAGTGTGGCTGCTAACAGACAGAGGGCAACAAGCCATGCTCCACCTGGATCCTCTTGAAACCAGGGCTCTGCTTGTTGGCATGAAGCTGCTTGTGTGCACCAGGAATGTGCACTGTAACTGACAAATACCACAACTGAAGCTGCAACCTCATCTAAAACACCCATTTCCAGAGATAACAGTGGATACTGAGAAGCCTGAATATGTAAACACTTACACAATAGCTAGGAGGTTGTTGACTTTACTGTACTAATAGGAAACTAAATAGTAAGAACTTTTATCATGTACTGTATCTTTCTGCATTAGTCGTCCCTGTGCTGTTGGAGAGCTGTGAGGATGTGTTCATTTATAATGCATTGTATTGAGACCTGCCTTACCACTGATGTGCACTGAACACATTGTCAGGACTTTATCGGGTGATTGATGGAGCTAAGAGGATATCTCCTCAGCATTTCAATGCTCTTCAGGCTGTTGGAAGCCAGAAGAGAGATGCAGGCAACCAGATGGCTGCAGAAATACATTGGGCATTTCTATACTGTGCTGTAGTACAGCACAAAGTTTCCTGAGTTAACTTCAGAGGAGGTAGTTCTGCAGCAACCAGAGAATTGCCATATCTTTAACAAAACTGCCAACTAGGCTGTTTCTCAGCACAGACTGATGCTTGCTAAGCTATCTAAAGGCAGCACTGCAGTGAATTAAGATGACAAACAGCAATGGGCAGATGACATATAGTAAGAATATCAGTAGTATCTAGTTTGCCATGTAACAGCAGCATGTAACATCCACCTCTGGGCCACATTATTGGACATGTTATGAAAAATGGATAGGAAAATTTGTCCTTATACAGTGTAACCTGTATTTATAGCTCTCCATTCATTCCTGTACATAAGTGCTTTCATACAGCTAAGAAAACATTTTATTTTTGTCTCTTGATTTATTTTCCCTTGAACCTGTTCCTTAACTGAAGACAGCTAATGGACCAGTTTAAACATCCTAGGGGGAAAAAAAAGCATGTCAAACCCAAAGGTAAAATATTTCCAGGCTGATTCAGCTTCTCAAAGACAAAGAAACATCCTTTGAATAGGTGATTGAATGTATTTTTCTGGCTAGTTCCATGCATTTCTGTTGCTCCTTGAATTCACTCCCTCAATCAAAGAAGACTCAGATTCATCTTGGAGGGTCTGCTGATTTCTCTTTTCATTGGATCTGTACATATCTGGAGCAATTTATAAATAACTGTAATGCTCACAATGAATTATGGTGTAGCTCTTCAAAGACTATTCATTATTGGTTTTTTAAGATCTATTTATTTTTAGGTATTTTTAGGCAACTGTCTCACAATCACCCTCAGAAGGAGGATAAGGGTATAAAGGAATATATTTACAAACACTTTTTTCTGGGCATCAATTGTTGGCAAAGTCAAGATATACATTTACTGGAGATTTTTGTACTATAGTTTTGCATCCACTGTACCATAACGGATGATTTAGCAAATTCATTTGCTCTTTAAAATTCTCATCAGTTGTGGCTGACCTATTTCACTACTGGTCTTGTCAGAACAATAGACTGAATACATATAACCTGGTAGTGACTGTTCAATATAACTAAGAAGAAAATGTGGGGTCTGCAAAACTCAAATGACCAAGTTATTCCTTTGCTGCAGCTGTGGTTAATATACACTGCCAGCTCTTCCAGAGTCTTTTCATCAAGTGTCAACTCCTGTTTGACTTACTGGAATGTCTAGTCCCACTAGACATGCACCTGGGCTATGTAAAGTCAAAATTTACAGTAGACTGTAAATCTTCTATAGATTTGCTCCCTAGTAGGTTTATACCTGTAGGTCTCAGTGGAAGCATTCACAGGAAACTTGGCCAAAATATATGAGTTGAAATTAAAGAAATACAGAAAGATACTACATTGCTTGTGACTACTCACTGACATTGATACCTTCAGTCCCTGAGATAATAGTATTTCTAGTTTAAAAGGCAAGATAAAGGAAAACTGTAAAGCTCAGAGAAAATTTCAAGGAAAAGCTTTATTAATCTCATTACTTTTTTTTTCTCCCAGTAATACGAAAACCATCATCTACTGGTTTAGCAATTAACACATCCCTCCACAATCTCCTAAAAATACCAAGCATTTAGAGATCCTGAATGAGAACTTTCAACAGTTCTTACCCCACTGCCACACTGGATTAATTCCTTCCAGCCTAAGGGCCAGGAGCTTACTTCCTTTTTGACTGAAAGGTAAAACTCTCACATAACCCCATGACTCCAGAGGCTTCAACAATGAGGAAAACTAACTTAGAAAGAAATTTAAATCACAAGAAGTAGCAAGACCAACACATTAATCAACACCTTCAAACTGTAAGGTACAGAAGTCGTTCAGACCTCTTTGTAAAGTGTATGATACTGAACACTGAAATGTATCAAGCCCAAGCCCCCAGAGTACTCAGAGAAAACTCCTATACTTCATGAAAAAAACAAACTTCTACAGAGGGGACAAGAAGAATGAAGTCACTGAATCACTGCTAACATTAACATATTTTTTAATATACAAGGAATCATAATAATAATAATAGAAAAATAAAACCAACAATGGGTCATAGTCCCTATTTTGATAAACCTCTCATTGAGTTATGCTGCTATTTTGGTGTGTTTTTTCTTGAGCACAGACATTTCATTCTACAACTGAATCTCAAAATAAAGAGAGACTAGTGCAAATAGCTACATCAAAGTCTGATTTGTCATGTAAGCAATGAATATTTCTGTTGGAAATCTACTTGTTTTCTTTTTAGAGCCATGGCATATCTAGGTCTCCCTCATCTAAGAAACATTAACTCTTCTGCGTGTGATTCCTGTGTGACTTCATGGAATATCTATAGTACCTGGGGGATGGAAGAATCTGAAGAGCTGTTAAAGTTATACTGAAAATAAAGGACTGTAGTAAAAATATATTTAAGAGCCAGGCCTGACAAACTTCAGATGGTAGTAAATAAATGTTAGTGGGGAGGTAGAGACACCACTGTATTATCCCAGGAAACTCACATCTTCCTGCTGGTTAATTTTTCTGTTACAAAGCACCTCTAACAAAGACAGATTTAACCTACTTTATATTCATAACGATTCATGCAAATTTACCTCCTTTGGAGGCAGGGGGTCAAGTCTTTAAGTTCATTCTATAATCATCCAGATCTGCATAGACTTCTGCTGCAGAATAATGAGGCATGCTTTGCAGAGACATTCAAAATCCAGACCCACAAAACCCAGACTATTTGTGGATTCAGTGCATCAGTGGCATATGAAATTTCGAACAGGAGAGCTGATAAGGATCACAAATACATTTTCAGATTTAGTATTTACTCTCCTACAGTATGGAGTCTTATTTTTTAATGTGGGGCTCAGTAATGACAAAAAGGGACCAAGCAGCTCTTGCCTGTACATAGACAAAGACAATGTAGGCATGCACCAGGAGAGCTGTGGCTCTGGCAAAGAACCTCAACGTAGATTTGCTACACATTTATTTTTCCAAATATAAGGCTTTCCCTGGCAGGCAGCCAATCATGCAGGAATTGCCAACCGTTCTGTGGATAGGGCAATTATCATTCTCTGTGCACTGCCACTAGACCACCTGCATGTTCATGTGTGATGCAAGTTGGATTTGAACCCAGCTCTCAGGAGATGAATGCCATCCCATCGCTATTTGCTCTCAACCTACTTTTCATTATCTTTTATTATCATGTAGAAACACCATTTCTAACTGCACCTGACAAGCAACAAAGCATAGTGGAAGCTAACAGATGGGCCTGGTGCTATAAAACTTGGAGCTGAGATCTTATGTTCATTTGGGGGGGGTGGGGGGGATTATACAAAGCCCATATTTCACATATCTTGCTTTGCTTTAATCAACAACATGTTGGAGTTGGAACTGCATAATGTTTTGTGCTGCTATAGAATGAGAATGTCAAATTTTGTTTCAGATAATGCTAACCAATATTTTCATGGGAGTATGACTGTACTTTGTTATTAATCCGTTCAGTCAGATTTGTTAAAATCAGGTTTTACTTGGGGAAAAAAAAAATTGGTAAATGAAAATTTAATGATGTCAAATGAGTCATCGTTTTCTCTTCAGAATCCAAAGTCTATCATCAGATAACAAATGGGAAAACAGCTCCATCAGGTACTTAAAAGGGCAGGACAGACATTAGCTGTCCTGTTACATTATCTAAAGGAAATGTAGAAAATTGAGGAAGAACATAGCAGTTCTTATTGGTTTATTCTAAAGTGTCAGTAAATAGAAACTTCTAGGAAATATTTTAAAATTGACTACTAACTGGTTGACATGCAAAGAAGTCTTAAAATCAGTTACTTTGCAAACTTCCTTTTTAATATTCACTGTGCAGAATGACACATATTTCGAAAGGGCATAATGTTAAACTTATCTCTGTCTAAGCTCAGGAGTGAGAAAATTTTGCAGGGAAACCAAATATTTCTGTTGGAGAGACTAAATAATGAAAAATCTTCTGACTTCCAAAAGGACATATTTGTTCTGCAACACTGTTTAGTCTATAACAAAACCAGACTTTTCATGGTTTAAAGATAGGACACTCTCTGTGTCATTCTGGTTTTATGATAGTACAGATTACAGAATAGGAGTTAAATATTAATTGCCAACATGAACCATGCTGCAAAAATGTATCTACTGGATACACACTTCTGAAAACATTACTCATAACTGGGTAATTTTCTCACCCACAATTGGGTAAGGAAAAAAGCAAATAACTCAAAACAAAAGAACATTATAGTGTAAAGCTCCCACTCAAGGCTTCCAGAATAACAGGCAATGTCATGAAGATAAACCTTGAATCAACAGTAGGAAACTAGGCAAGAGAAGTATCTGGACAGGAGCTCTACAGGGAATTGTGGAATCAAGGTAGATACTAAACCAAGTATTATTTTCTGTATTTTCCCAGCAACTATGCCCCTCATTTAGAAATCCTGGGAAATGACTGGGGTTTGGGTTAGGCTTTTAGCACTGGCATGTAAAAGTTTTCATTGCCCTGACCTACGAGTAGAGTCACAAAATGAGGTGCCTGACGAGCAGGCTTGTAGTCGGTTCCCTTCCGGGCTCCTCAGGGAGTGCCCAAGCCACGCAGGCAACTTCCCTGACAAGCAGCAAGGTGCAGGTGAGGCTGGTAGCAAAGCAAGCAAAGTGGAAGCTCTGCAGTCGCAAATCCCACCAGCTCTGCACGTATTTACAGCACGGCCGGTAAGTGGCCTCGGGGCTGCTTTTTGGACAGAGGGAGGTCTGGCACGGACAGTAACTACAGCTTTTCTTCAGGTACCCAATCGCTTTGGAAATGACACAGATTAGCAGGCTGGGGAGAGTGATGCGAATGAAGAGCTCACATTTTGTGTGGAAAGCAAACAACGAGCAATGAAAGAGGACATTATGCCTTTCGTGCAGAATGAGAAGTTTGTTATGTGATTTCATCAACAAACGACTACAACAACATGTACTCAGGTAAAGAGAACAACTTCTGACCTTGAAATTGCGTGCTAAATAAATTACCTCAGAGCGAAAGTGATGAGTTCTCATTACAGCATCTGGAAGGGAAGCAGAAAGACACAAGGCTCCACCAGCTCCACCTCAGATTTCTCCCCGGTTAACGGTTTTACCCAATTGCTCACCCTTTGGCGCATATTCGGGTCTGGCTCTGCCGGCGCAGCCGCCAGCTCCGCCCGGCATTTATATTTAATTCATCGGGAAGAAGTTGAGCATAAAGTTCTGCTGCACTTGAGACCGGGAAGGGCTTGGGGGGTTTCCCAGCCCCTCACTTCCCTCCCGCGGGCCGAGGTTTCGCTAAGGGATGGGTGGAGACAAGGCTGCCGCAGTCCTGGGCTCGGCTTGAATTTTCTTTAAAGCCTTTGCCCGGCTAAGCCGAGGGGGAGCGGCCCTCCGCCGGCTGCAACCGCGGGATGGCTTGGCCCCCCTCCCCGCATCCCCATTCCGCCCTCGGGGACGAGCAGCATCTCTTACCTCGGCTTCTTGAGCGACCTGAAAAGACGGATTTGATGGGATGCCTCCCCTTCTGGAGCCTGCGGTGCCAGCAGCAGAAGAATAAAATCGTAGCGATGGTCCCCAGCAGCAGCAGGAGCAAGAAGAGGGCGCACTGGATGCTGTAGGGTCTCAGCAGGACCAGGAAAGCCGCGGCGATCATGGCTCAAGCACCCGGCTGCCCCTGTGCGTGCGCGGGTCTGCGGCGAGCGGCGGTGGGCCGGGCAGAGCCGGGCAGCCTCTCCCCCCGGCAGCGGGGCGGGCATCGCCGCCGGCACCGCGCTGCTGGAGCCGGCGGCCGGGCTGGAGGCGGCGGCGCGGGGGAGGAGGAGGAGAAGGAGGAGGAGGAAGCGGCGGCGGAGGAGGGGGAGGAGAAGGAGGAGGAGGAGCGGGATGAAATTCAGGCCGTGACTCAGCAGCGGCAGCAACAGCAGCAANGGAGGAGGAGGGTGCCGCCGCCGCCGGGAGGGAGGAAGGCGCACGGCGCAGCCTGTCGCCGCCGCCGCGGGGACTTGGCCGGGGCGGCCGGTGACATCACGCTCTGGAGCTGCTGCAGAGGGAGGCGGAAAATGGCTGCTGCGAGGTACTGGGGGGCGGGAAGGGGGGGAGGGTGAACCGGGGACCCCCGGGGGGAGAGGGACTGTCCCCGCTCCCTCCGCCACGGATGCAGCGACCGGTGGTGCGCGGGGTTTCGGCGGCGATCTCCCGCGCAGGTCGGTGCCCGGAGGCACGGAGGAGGCGTCTGCAGCGGGTTTCGGGCACCGATCGCGGGCGGTTTGGTGGCAAAGCTGTCGCAGGGGGAAGGGATTGGGCAATGTTAATGCGCTACATCCTGACAAGGGGATTAGGGTCCTCGCGTCCCGCTGACCCGTGCTGCTGATGCTGGGATTTAAGCGACAGCTGACGGCGGGGGAGACCGGGCAGCGGTGCGGGATGCAGCACGGCACCGGCTGTCAGCTGGGTCACGCATTGAGACGCGCTCCGTGCTCGGTGCTTATATACCCGTCGGCGTGTCATTTGCACACTCGCCAAGAGGTTTCGTCCATGCAAGCCGCGGAGAAGTTGGCCGGTGCGGAGGTTACTGCAGCCAGGGTATTCCCTCTTACTGCAGTAAACTGCACCGCGCTGCAGCAAACGGCATCTCCCGGGCATCGCTGACCGCCTCGCCGGGGCTGCTGCGTCACAAACCGGGAACAGTCCTGCCGGGTGCGGGGGGCCGGTGCCGGCAGTGGCAAGAGTTAGTCTCTGTCCCTGCTGCTACCTCCGTGGCTTGGTGATACTGTGTTTGCCTGTATTAATGAGGAAAAAGTTAGGTTAACTCGAGACAGAATTCCTATTATTTTCATTCCTCTTTACATAAATCTGAGGAAATTTTCTGAAACTTGGTAGAAATAATGAAAATATTTTTGTAAACATTGGAATAACATTGAAATGTTACATCTTTATATGACCACCATAAAACTATATCAAAAAGCGTATGTGCAAATCTAAATGGAACTACAACATTGGCAAGCTGGAAGTACAGAGAAGGAAACGCCTGTGCTAGCTTAAATAAGAACAGGAAAATCTCTAGAATATTAACATTAATTTGTCACTGAGCTAATAATGTGGAAACACTTTACCCTGAACGTTAGGGAAATCCATTCGCATTGAAGGAGTCTTGATACCAGGTTGGGGGACTGTGAAGAAAGAAATAGCTTTCAGGTCTATAATAATTTATTTTGGGAATGTTATATTGTTTTGTAGTATACACCAACATCGTGAACCAAACTAGTCTGTAGTATTAGTTTGTAAATGGGAAAGTTGCTACATTGCAGCCTTTGGTTTAAAGCTTTCCCTTCCTGCCTGGGAAGTGGCAAGCGCTGTAAGGTTGGGTTGCATCACGTGGTGCAATACTGAAATCTTCCCTAGCACCGCAGTACACTGCAGTAAAATGGTTTTAATGCAGATTACCTGGAGGTGATTTAAACAGTGATTTAAACTACCTCCCTGTAAGGTGAGGTAACTTGGTGTGGTCCCCCCGGCAAAGAGCTGACCTCCCTGCTGCAGTGCTTCACTGCAGTATGTTGCAGGAGCAGGAAACTTTTCGACACCTTTTGCTCTGCACTGATTTATTGTCTCAGAATGGGATGCCAGAGGACATGTAGCACAGCAGGGAAAGTGCAGAGATCTGAGAGGCAACAGTTGTTTTCAAGCTGTTCTCAGGTAAAAACACATAGAAAACGTTTGACTAACAGATCTCTAATGTTAGCCTGTTATTTTAAGGTTTACAGCTTTTCCCTTCTAAGATTCAATGCTCATTAGTGTCTTCAGGATAATATTTTGCCAAAAGGGTATAATAAATTTCATTACAACCACTTTTTTTTTTTCTATTGGTTTGTTTGTTTTTTTTTCCAATCCAAAAAAAGCTTACAGTTTAGTGCAAGAAATGCTGACGTGCTGATTTTTCAGAGAGCTATGCTCCAGGCTTCTGAGTCAACTGTCTCACATGTGCTGCTCCTGTGGCTTTCTTTATATTCATTTCTGCTCTGTGTTTGTTAAATACTGCAGGGTTTGGTAATGTGGTTAAAATATTACTTCTATGGTGAATAAAGTTTAAGTTGCTGAAGTCACTTCACATGAAAAATAAGCAAACTACGTGTGTGTAGATTTTTTTCCCCCCTAATAATAATAAAGAGAAACTAAAAGAAGTTTTGTATGTATAGTGTTTTTTTAATCTAAGTTTCTTTACAGAATGTTTTTCAGGGAACTTTTTATAAATCTTAAGGATGATAAACAGAGAAGAGAAAAGGAATGAAGAGAGAAGGTTAAAACAAAACCTCTCAGCTGAGCTTTGACCTCAGAAGGAGAATCCTGGTGGTGAAGCTATTTCAGAGAAGAGGAAGTAAAAGAAGGTAATGAAGTCCTGAGAATGACAAGAGTGTGTGGAATGGAAAGGGAGGGCAGAAAGAAGATCTAAGTTGCTGAGAGGCTGAATTAATCCAAAAGGGTTTTATAAACTAAGCAGGCAGCTGTCGACCCTGAAATAAATAAGGGGTCCTGCTGCCAGTTCAAAGTACAAATGATGTGGCCTCACTTCTGTGGAGATGTGAGAAGGTGGCATCCTGCAGATGCTTATTTTGATGGAGATCACCAGGAAACAGGGCAGTGACAAAGTCATAGGCATGGATGAAGTTTTCATCAGGAGGCTTGGAATCAGCCTTTTACCTGAGCAACACTAGGGAGGAGGTGGTGATCAGTACTTGGGCAGAGGGATGAAAAAGGAAAGTTCTGCTTCAGAAACTCCACAGAAAAGAGGCAACCAGCAAACATTTGCAGTAGAAAGGCACAGGACAGGAGGATGTTTCTCTGCTTGCAGTACCTCTTGAATGCAGTGATTGTTCACCTATTTTCCCAAGTTGTGTGGGGGAGGGGAAGAGCATGGAAATTATGTCAAACTTCTGCAGTTTCATGGAAGAGTTGAGCAGCGAATTTGTTGTAGCAGCAGCAGCCCTTCTGCAGGGAGACAAGGCAGTGATGACCTAAAATACTGTTTCAGCCAGTCTCTCATGATACCCTCTTCTGATTTAGCAGTCTTGCCCGGCAAGGCTGAAGGCAGAGATACTGTCTTCCCTTCCCCTTGCCCTGCACACAGGATCACAGTACAATCAATGCACTACTGCATATTCCTTCATAATTTACATGAGGTTCAGCAATGCTTTTTAGAAGAAACTAAAAATCTCAGCTGAGTACCATGGGTTAGGCTTGAACGGAGGAAAAAACATATATTGCAAAAATAAAATGTGATGGTATTTTGAGGGAGAAACCCCTTCTGCAGAGGACCTCTGACCTCCCCTGGTGTGAGTGGTGGGATTCGAGGGCACTCCACAACACTCCAAAGGCACCTCTCTGCTCCTACAGACTCAGGCCTTGTGGACCCCATTTTGCAATTGTAAGTCTCCCCATATCAGTGAGCCAAAGGAAGAAGGTCACATGCTAGATCTGGTGATGTGGACATAGAAATAGGTGATGATGATACATGGTATGATTTCAGAAGAGTTGCTGAATAATGAAAGGATCAGACCATTTCCTTTCACTGGTATGTATGTGTGCTTTAAGCACTGTGTTTCTACTACTTAATTATAATTAAGTAAAATATTCTGCTTAAATGGCTACTTAGCCAGTTATAAGGATTATTTAATCATGTAATACTTCTTAATAATATATTTGGGCTTTTTTTAATCAAACAGGAACTAAAGTAAATACAGTAAAATGCGAAGAAGCAAGCAAAGTAAATAGAGAAAATATAATATCTCTTATCAACTTCATTCAGTGTAATAATTTATTTCCCCCTCAATATTCTACTCCATGTGTTACATGCTGTCCTCAGGCTGCTTCCTGGCAGTTGAAATTACTGGTAAAGAATTAAACCCTATAAACTCCACTCTTCAGCTGAAAGAGTAACAATATCCAACTTGATATAGGCATCATATTTAAAAAAAAAAAAAAAAAGAGAAAAACCCATCAAAACAAAACCCTAAACCAACAACAACTGTTATGTGAAATTATATGTTCTAGATTCAGCAACTTGATTGCAAACTTTTGTTCTGCAAAACGTGTTAAATTGTCCATACAGTGCTTTGTATATTTGGAAAGTACACTAGTGTCCTTAAAATTAGGTAAATATCATTACTTCAGATCCTTTGGAAAGAGAAGCTAAATTATAAAGTCTGTATGACCTACCCAAGACCAAATTGTGTGATTCTAGTCCTACAGACTGGACACCTCTGTGACTGGAACATTTTGCTGTATCCAGGTATCTTGGGAAACCATGTAAAAACAAATATAAGCAGAGGCAATTGTCCTTATTTTGCAGGTTCATCAACTCACACAACTTGCATGTTTTGATTCCCTCTTTATTAGGCATGACAATTGAATAGAGCATAAGCCATGCAGCTGTGCATAGCTTATACTTGCACAACTTCCAAAACTTCTGGAAAAATGCTGGCAGGATTTCTGTGGGCAGAAATTGACTTTGTGGACAGAGAGGATGATCTTGAGCCTAGACGGAAATATACTGCTAAAGCTCCTATGGCTTTTTTTTTTTTTTTTTTTTTTTAATACAGCAATGGTATGCCCCTTTGTCCTTGGTTAAAATTTGCTCTCTATTCATTTTTGGCAGTGTTTAATGTAGCAGTTATCAATCTGAACGTGGCTTTGCATCCCAGAGGGAATTGTACTTCATTAGTATTTTATGTGCATAATTGGAAGTTGTTTAAGGATTGTTTCAGACTGGTATACAACACTGGTCATTGAGCTTTTATATTAATTTGTAAAGTTAGGTTGAACTACATACACTAAGAAGACATTTAATTTTACAGGAGGGGAAAAATAGCTCTAATAAGATTTGAGGTTGTTATCCTTGCAGGGAAGATGCCTTTCTATCAATTCTCTTAAGTGCATGCAGAACTACTCTCAGTTGCAGTCATATTCCCTGGAGTAAGAGGACAACATCTTATTCTAGACCATGACCTTCAACAGTAACGTAGATTTTTTTAATGTTAATTATTTTTTTTTACTGGAGATCAAGTTCATTCCCTCCTACCAACATGCTGCAAAAACAGAGCAGTTAAGGAAGAGCTTTGGAGTAAAAGAACAGGCACTTTGAGTATTAACCAGGCATGACTTCTGTCATCACTCACCTATGCCAGCCAATAAAGACATAGGAGTAGAGATAGTTAAGATGCTGCTAGGTTATCAAATACTGACCAGAGCTCAAACCTGGAACTTCCTATCTGCTTTCACTTCTATGCTCTTCGAGTTGAAGGGAGAATGTCACCAATGGTAATGCTCTGGAGCAGCACAGCTTTTCCAAAGAAGTAAGATAGCTTATGCCACCTTATAAAAAAAAAAAAAAAAAAAAAAAAAAAAAGATGCATCACAGAATTACTTAGATTGGAAAAGACCTTTAGGATCATTGAGTCCAATTATTAACCTATCACTACAAATCCTCAACTAAACCATATCCCTTAGCACTACGTCTGTATCCTCTGATAAACAATCCCTTCAGGTTATCAGTGGGGTTGTTTGAACAAGACCATTTTTAAAATACATTAGTTGCAGGTATAGAAAGTATATCTGATATTTTTTCAGCCATTTAGGAAAAGGGTATTTGACTGCTTGGCCTGTTACACAGAGTAAGTGCACAGTTTTTGCACCTCAGCACAGGTTTGCACGTAGTCAAATTTTCCCTAATGGTGTTGCCTTCCCATAAACACCTTTAAACAAAATAAATGAATACATCACTGGTCTTTAACCTGAACAATCTGGGAGCTGTTAAGATGTGTTGTGTTGAATTACCTAAGCCAGGTCAGAACGAGTACAGCCAAGTGTTGGACTCCACAGAGCCATGTTGACTAGTTTCTCCTCCCATGCTGCTTCCTGCATCTAAGAGTTTGAATATATTAACCTGCATGGAAAGAGCTTTCATGTGACTATTCAAATTCTGGTATCTTAGGTGTGTTATCCAGTTCAATAACTAAACTGATATTTGTTGGTCTGGATATTAATACATTTTGTTGAGCAAGGCATTTGAGAACAAGAAAATCAAAGTGGGTATTAGTTTTCCATCTGTCAGCTGTGAAATGGCTGTTGAATAAAGATATTAATCTGCAATATGGAATTAAGATAACTTCCTGGTCTTGTTATTTGGCGTGTCATTATCTATATGGGGATCTTTCACTGGGTGTAGAACTAAAATACAGCTAAATAAACATATGTGGTTTATAGGCAGGTGAGGCATCTAAGCTCCTATTTAATCTCAGTGCAGTCGCTGGGGCCCAGGGAACAGTTGGTTTCCTGTGTTCAGTGCCTTGTGAGGTGCCTGAGTTAGTCACCACCCTCACGGGCCTGGAAGAGGGCCTGGGCCCAGTGTGAGATAGATGTGTGCCCCTCAGAAGAGGCAGTTGGAGTCCAGGTGTAATAATCTATGGCATCTAAGATTGATTGCACCGTGTATTTATTTTTAGGCAACTGAATTGAGCCTTGGAGCATTTGAAATAAGCTGAATTGCTCTCCAGGGAGTGTTAATTGTGTTCAACAGGGGCCTGACTCTTAAACTGTTGGAGTTGCTCAAGGTTGAGATGTCTCCAAAGAGATGGCAGATACCATAAAAGCCCTGTGGGAGATTTACACTTCTGGAGTAGCAGCTGAAGGCCAAGCACAACACCAGAGGACAATGGCACTAGACACCTATGTTTAGGAAGCCAAATTGGTTCCTAGCTCTCCAGTGATTACAGTGATAACTTGGATACTTGGTCCACCAGTGATATCTAATTGTAAGCATCTCATCTAGAATTGAATCCTGTCCTGAAAGCCCAATAATGATACCTCACTGCTACCTTCAAATGTATTAAAATGACTGCCATGTTTCACAGTTGATTGAATTATTAGTTGGAACATAAGTAGTACTTCTAGACATACTAAATATACCTGCTTATATTCATTATTCATCCTCTCCTATCACTCCATATTACAAATAAAAATAATGACTTGATGCAAAAACCTGAGTTTTTCCAATAAAGTTCTTCAAGCTTTTGATTTAAACCACAGTCCTACAAAGGACTTTTGCATATTTAGGTATAAAAATGCTATTTTATAGAACTTCTAGGTTGCTAAAACTCACACATGGAAGGCACTGCTGTGAAAAATAATAATGAATTCTTCAGGCCACTCAAATGGGTTTCAACATGTGGGACAAGGTATGGGGCAAATTCTGCCTATAATCCTGTGGATTGTAAACACTGCTGAGGGTTTAATGTCAATGAGATGATCTGAGTAAGTGAGGCCAGAAGAACTTGCTTTGCCACGAAGAGCATCACTTCTTAGAGAAGTATCTCAGATTATTTCATAGCTAATCACACCAGGATAGTGATCTACAGGAGGAAGTGACCTGTTAAGTATTAGTAATAAAAATAATGAACTTTTATCCTTCCTGTGCAAGACAGGTGGGATCACCACTGTGTGTTTACAGTCTTGAAAGTTGCAGTAATGTTTTGATAGATGCTCCCTCAGATTTCCAACTGAATATGGAACACTGTGATACTGATGATTCCAGAAAACTTTGTGTTCTGTTTTTCTCATCTGAGAGAAGCAGATTTGTGCTTTTAAGTCATATTTTCCCTTAAAATGACTAAGATGTAGCACTGTAAATAGAACAGTAATACCACTTCTGCATTCTTCCAACAGTGCCTAATTGCACTGAGATCATTAATAAATCTTATGCTGGTTTTAGAGAAATAAGATTAGAACAGAGAACAGGGCATATAACATTTAAATATGGTCATGTTTTCTCTCATACACTTGCTATAGAGAACTGGGAATTTTGAAACTTCAGTGTAGCCCAAGAGTTTTACATCAACATTGCATTTAATATCCTGACAAGTTCAATGTAAAATGCCACAATCTAACACAGACTAAATCTGTGACTATCACCTGTCAATTTGAAATAAATACTTTTGAGTGTGGTATATTAATTTCTAGCCCAATAAAAGTTGTTTTCTGTGTTTGGTTGATTGGTTTGGTTTTGAGGTTTTTTATGTGTTTTTGTTTTGCCTTGATTTTGGGGGGGATTTTTTTTTTATTTTTTTTTTGGTTTTGTGTTGGGGCTTTGGAAAGGAGTTTGGTTGGTTGTTTTTTCTTTTTTTTTGCTTTGGGGTTTGGGATTTTTTTGTGGGTTTGGTTTGGTTTGGTTTTCCCAAGGAAAACATAAAGGGTAGATAATATATTAGTATTTTATTATAGATCTGTGTTGCATGGTTGTGGTATAGTTTCTCATTTTGCTGAAATCAGTGGCAAAGCCCTATTTGAAGCCAGCAGAAACAAACCCATTGAGTGAGCCTACAATCTCACGTTGTAAATTTGTAATACTCTACACTGTGTTTACTGAAAGGAAAGAGAAATAGTGATCTCAGCATGCCATCTGCCAGCTCCCCAGCTGAATGGAACGGACTGTGTCAGTCAAAGTGTGAGAGATGTCTTTAAATGACTTCTGCATTTTGCTGGAAGGGTGGTGTGTTGGTTCTGGCTTTTGGGTTGCTTAGTAACAACATTCTGTGTGCAACTTGGTAGCATCTGTGCAGAATGTGAGGTGTTAACATGTTAGTAAAAATTAAGACTTCAATTAGTGTTTCCCCTGTGGAGCATTAAAATTAAATGGCTCCTTCCTCTCTCCCCCCTGAATTATGTGCTTCTAGAAAAAAGTAAAGACAGATTTGTGTCCTAGAACAGTGAAAGATCATAAATTTGCACTTCAGTACTTCTTAAGTAAGCATCTAGTGTTTTCAAATGGAGAATGCAGCAGAATTAAGTAAATTGCAAAACACAAGTGGCTTTCAAAGGTCATAGAATTTGTGGCTGTGGTTAGTAGCTGCATGAAGGGTACTGTCTGCGAACAATTATAAATTCTCCACTTCAAACCCTGAACAAAACAGTGTCAGAAATCTTATTTGACAACTTGCAGGACTGTTAGATTTAAAATAAAGTTTTAAATTTTAAGTTTACAGACTTCATACTCCATCCTTTTGGGTCCCTATAGCAGAAGGTCTACTGGACTCTCTCCTCCTATTCAAAATTTATTTAAAAAATAGAAAAAGCTACTACAGTGTTGGTTGGACCGAGCTAGCTTCAATAAGGAGACATACCTGCCCCTGAATAGTCACTGAATAATCAGTGGTGAGAAATAGGCTCTCCCAGACAGTAAGTCATCTGCTGTCATTTAGATGTGTGTCTTAGGGTGAGATGAATCACCTCTTTCTGCAGTGACTGAGCCAAATGTGGCTAGACAGCCTCTCACTTTTAAGGCAGTAAAAGTTAGGTATGATTAATCCTAGTCCCCAAGTTTTTTATCTTTTTTTTTATTATTATTATACAGTATATTTTTCCTCTGATGTATTGTGGCAAATAAAACATTTTTAGAGGGAAGCATCTGCAGAAGTCCAGACTTGGACAAAGTTCACATTGACTCCATTGGGAGAACAGGGTGAGAAAACACTGCAGGACACTTCTCTTCCAGTAAGTTAAGTATTTTACTGTTCCTTTTCCTCATTAGAGACATTTTGTTCTAGGCTTTCCATTCCCTTTAATCACTGGCTAGAGATGATGCCAGCAGACAGTTAGGTATTATCCTCAGGGCCCATGGATTGTCACAGTAAATTCTGTGAAAAGACAAAGTTTGATTAATGTCTACTGCAGGAGCTGAAGCCTTAGTGCCAGCACAGAAAGTTACTAACAATCAACTCTTGCTTTCTGTTCCTTTTATTTGACAATGTAATAATTTCATCCCTTTATTTGTAATGGAAGCAGCTGAGCTGATGCCCAGCAAAGTTGCAGCAGAGAAGAGGGGACCTGCCCAGTCACTGTTGCTGCCCCACAGCTGCTTTTCCTGACTTGGCCCCTTCAAAAGCAGCAGGAGGAACAGGACTGAGCACAAGCCTTGGAAAGCTGCTGGGAGTCTTTTGGACTTCTGAGGGGAGTAGATCGACTCCATCCCTCCTCCATTACTATGTATTATATCCATTCCATTTCTCTCAGCAGCCTCTAGCTTATATTTTAACTTGGCAGCTGTTAAGACTCTTGGTGAAACCATTTTAGCTGTTTACTAACACACCCTCCCACCACAGGCAAGAATCTTGACAGCTCAGAAAAGCTTTATAGAACTGTCCCTAGCTTTGAGTGGCAGGATGGATTTTTGTGGATCCAAGTACTTGTCTGGTGTGAAGACTGTGTGAGGGATTTTGCTGGCCATGGCCTTCACAGTGTCTACCAGTGAACCAGGCTGCTGGAGTGGGCTCCAAACATGCACAAGTCCACATGTCCATTGACTTCATGAAGCTGCCTCACATCCACACAAGTCTGATGCCTTCCCAAAACTGTTGGACGTGCTACCAATGTGCACAGGTTAGCACAGTGTGTGTGTAAATAGCCCCAGAGCAGTGGGGACTCATCACATACCCTGTGAACAGCCCCTGTGTTCAGCACACCCCTGGAAATCCCAGTCTGGCTTCCTAACCTTGTACAAGCCACAGACCACAATGTCTTTTGTCTCAGAGGGTGTTTGTCTCAATACAAAATGAGAGAAAACAGACAGTTAGAGGACTAGAGGGAAACATTGAAAAAAAACCCAGAAATCAGTCAATCAGCTGTTAGCACAGTGGCAGCTGTAACTTCAGTACAATTCTTTTGATTTTATGTGGGCTTTTAGGAGGGTAATGAAGTATCTTGCAGCTGCTGAGGTCCAAGGAGGGCTCTAAGTGCATCATTTGAGAGTTGGAGAACTGGGTGATGGGGATTGATGGGCTGGGTTGATCAGAGGTAGAACTTAACATCTTTGTACCAGATGAGAAATGTTGCCTGGTTTATGGTACTCAAAAGCATTTTGACAAAGAAGGAAGACTACAGATCCAGTGTGATTGCCTACATCAGCTGTTTTAAGCCTGATATATTCTTATTTTGACAAACATGACATTTTACTGTGGACCTCACCTATCCCAGTGAAGGTCAATGATTAAACTTTCTTTCCTTTGGGTTCTGCTTTGTCTATGTGGTTAATCATTTGCATGATCCCTGTCAGTGGTATGAGGATCCACTCAGCGTGGATTGGTGGCAGAATGAGGCCTTCAGTGACACGTGCTAGACATAGATATTGAGGAATTTCTCTAGCAATTACACAGGATGGATGTTTCCTGGTATTTCTAACTCTCTTTAAAGAAAATTAACATGAATTCTTGCAAAGCACAGTCTCCTTTCTTCAGCAGGGCAGTACTTAGCAACCCTACTGCTATCACACTCAACACATTCTGCATAAAAGCAGGATTTCGTACTCTGATGGTGATTTCTTAACACCAACTGCCTGATTGTGCCAGCAAACATGTTGACAAGACCCGAGCTCTCTCTCACAAATTGACAGGTCACCCCTGTGTGACAGTCCAGCTCTACAGAGGTGCAGCACAGCCATGGAGAATAGTGCTAAGCTGGGCTGCTGAAAATGAATTGATGTTTCTTCTTGGAGCACTGCAGCCAGATTTTCTCCTTTTGACATAACAGCCCCATGTCATTCTCCTTTCCTAGCTCTGAGTTACCTTTTTGACAGCCTCTGCATGAGGCACGAGGTTTGCTTCCGACTGATTGAGGCCAAGTAAATCACAAATCATGCTGTCACATCTGGGAATTCATGAGTTTTCAGCTCTGTAACAGTACTTCTCCCCTGTGAACTGACAGGCTAAACCGTATGTCTGTTGGAAAGAAGATCAAGGTTTGATGAAATCAGATTTTCTATTTATTGGCTTTATTTGATTTAATAATTTTAAAGTAAAAAATGTCTTCTCTGAGTGTACTGGAAACAAATTAATCAGTTACATCTCCAGCAGAGTTTAGTAATGTATGTTACATTTTACACTTTCGTGTAAGACATAGCAGCTTAATTAGAAAAACAAAACACAAAGTATGACTTGTTCTCAGTGTAGAGCTTCAGGGCTTTAAAAAGCCCAGAAATGGTCCTTTGCCTTAAATATACTATTTTATGTAAGCAAAGAATTTGTATATTTGAGTTTGGCTTCTCCTTGTTGCTGTTATTCTTCATGAAGCAGCCCAGCTCTCTGCCAGTCCTCAGCCTGTCATCTCTTTTGTACATCAAGTTTTCCACTGCCAGAATGTGTCACCTCTCAGCCAGTCAGTTGTCCTAGTTTGTTCTGGGTTGTTCTGTGGCTGCAGTTGTACATCTGAGCTGATTAATATAGTCCTGGAAGCCATACATCCCTCCTTCACAGCACATATAGTTAGTACTTCCCTTCATTCTAGAGGAAGCTTTTATCACACCTGTACTTTTAGGCAGAGGCTGAACAGAAGGCTTTTGTTGAGGCAAATGTAGTACCACTAGAGCCAGAGTAGTAACACGGGATCAAGGGCTCTGTGAGCAAAAGATGTTTTCTGTGCACAGTTCTGGAGGCAACTGCCTGATATGTAATACTGAGCAGACCATTTCCCCTCTTTCAGGGGAGATATAACATGCTGTTTGACTAGTGTTCACAAGTATTCTTGTAATATTCCTGTGGCATGACACAGTAATGACTATTTTTTCTATGGCATCCTGCAGGCAGTGTCTGTGTGACCAGAAAACCACATAACAATGAAAAAATTCACACTGTTTGATTTTGTGAATGATAATTCACTGCAAATTGGAGAGACTTCGTGGATACAGGATCTTCCTGGAGATGACAATGAACTAGAAAGACTTCTGAAATCAAATGAGCATGTGCTAGTAAACTGGCCTGTGGGAGAAAGAAAGACAGAAAAGCACCTGGTGAAAGTTGTATACATGAGTGGTGAGTGCAGTTCCAGAGCATATGTCTGATAGGAAATTTTAACCTAGTTGTAAGGTATTGCTACCTGATTTTCTGTGCTTTGGCCTTTTTTTTTTTCCCACTGCTTCAGATGACCCCCAAGAGCTGGTGGAAATGATGCAAAAGATATTACGAGCAGATGAAATTACAAAAATACAAGTCCTTGGAAAAGAGAAGAGGAAGAGGATAGAAATGATATTCTCAGAAAGCGAGGACAGTGACCTGGATAAAGAACAGGCAAGTTTCTGTCTATGTGCCTGATATTGGTAGGTCCATCACAGAATGAAATAGACTGTAACTATTGATTCTTCACAATATAATATACAAAATATGTATAGTGAAGGTAGGGATACAGGTAGACTTCACATGGTACCTTGGCACAATAAGCTGACAGAGTAATGAGGCAAATAGATTTTGTCCTTTGCTATTTAAAGAGAAAAGTGTTATTCAAGACTTGGCTGCTCTGTAGCTCCATTCCATTTTCTCTCATAAGACACAAATCTGTCCACTGCATAAGAAAGGGACCAGGTTTTCTGGGCTTTTCATTGTGCTGAGATCTGCTGTGACAAAATGTAGGGAAAGAACATAAATCTTAACACTAAGTTACAAACATTTTATCACAAATACTAACCAGAAATGTGAAGCACACAGTGAATAAAAGTTTATGGTATACTATTAAATACTGTAGTGAAAAGCTCTTTAAGAATGCTAAGGCACTATTGTGCTCTTGGTTACAGGGGAAGATGATGAAGCATATAAAAAGAAAAAAATCATTGCAGGCATCTGCTCCTGCCAACATCCTGAGTCAGCTTGAAACATCTTTAATTAACAAACAGGTAAATGTCTCATCTTGATCAATTTTAATATATTAACTAAAAGCAAACTGAAATGTATTTGTTTAGGGGGGAGTAAGACTTTAGTTTTAGTGAAGTTAATGGTTCTAAAAGTGTCTTTTGAGGAAAGGCTGAGAGACTTGGGGCTCTTAATAAACAATTATTAAATCCCCTCTCAGACTTCTGAAATCAAATGAGCATGTGCTAGTAAACTGGCCTGTGGGAGAAAGAAAGACAGAAAAGCACCTGGTGAAAGTTGTATACATGAGTGGTGAGTGCAGTTCCAGAGCATATGTCTGATAGGAAATTTTAACCTAGTTGTAAGGTATTGCTACCTGATTTTCTGTGCTTTGGCCTTTTTTTTTTTCCCACTGCTTCAGATGACCCCCAAGAGCTGGTGGAAATGATGCAAAAGATATTACGAGCAGATGAAATTACAAAAATACAAGTCCTTGGAAAAGAGAAGAGGAAGAGGATAGAAATGATATTCTCAGAAAGCGAGGACAGTGACCTGGATAAAGAACAGGCAAGTTTCTGTCTATGTGCCTGATATTGGTAGGTCCATCACAGAATGAAATAGACTGTAACTATTGATTCTTCACAATATAATATACAAAATATGTATAGTGAAGGTAGGGATACAGGTAGACTTCACATGGTACCTTGGCACAATAAGCTGACAGAGTAATGAGGCAAATAGATTTTGTCCTTTGCTATTTAAAGAGAAAAGTGTTATTCAAGACTTGGCTGCTCTGTAGCTCCATTCCATTTTCTCTCATAAGACACAAATCTGTCCACTGCATAAGAAAGGGACCAGGTTTTCTGGGCTTTTCATTGTGCTGAGATCTGCTGTGACAAAATGTAGGGAAAGAACATAAATCTTAACACTAAGTTACAAACATTTTATCACAAATACTAACCAGAAATGTGAAGCACACAGTGAATAAAAGTTTATGGTATACTATTAAATACTGTAGTGAAAAGCTCTTTAAGAATGCTAAGGCACTATTGTGCTCTTGGTTACAGGGGAAGATGATGAAGCATATAAAAAGAAAAAAATCATTGCAGGCATCTGCTCCTGCCAACATCCTGAGTCAGCTTGAAACATCTTTAATTAACAAACAGGTAAATGTCTCATCTTGATCAATTTTAATATATTAACTAAAAGCAAACTGAAATGTATTTGTTTAGGGGGGAGTAAGACTTTAGTTTTAGTGAAGTTAATGGTTCTAAAAGTGTCTTTTGAGGAAAGGCTGAGAGACTTGGGGCTCTTAATAAACAATTATTAAATCCCCTCTCAGACTTCTCCAGACTAAATGTTCATAAATATTTATAAATAAATATTTATAAATTAAAGAGGGAGGAGAGGGGCAGCCTCTTCACTCTTGTGACCTATGATAGGACAAGGGGAAATGGATGGAAGCTGGAGCACAGAAGGTTCCACCCCAACACGAGGAGAAACTTCTTTACTGTGAGGGTCACACAGCACTGGAACGGGCTCCCCAGAGAGGTTGTGGAGTCTCCTTCTCTGGAGATTTTCAAGACCTGCCTGGATGTGTTCCTGTGTGACCAGTGCTAGATTAGATTATACTATATACTATATGGCAGGGGGGTTGGACTCGAGGATCTCCAAGGTGTCTTCCAACCTATGTGAAAATAGGTGAAAGGAGAACAGAGAAAAAAGTACCTGTAACAGTTGGATATTACACTGACATTGCATTGTTAATTTTGATAGGAATGGTAATAGTTATGTTTAGTAACAACTAGTATTTAAATGCACTGAGTCTGTTTATACACTCTGTGTACAAAGAATTCTGATTAAGCCATGTATTTACTGTTAGTTTTAATGCTTTATGTTGGCATTGGTCTAGATTTTTGCACAGGTTTTTTTCTTGGTTTGTTTTTTTTTTTTCAGAGAGAACCATATTCAGGAAGCAACTTTCTGTACAGTGAAAGTAGCAGTGATGATGAAGAGCCTTTATTTCAACTATCCAAGGTAGAGCTGTGTGCCAAAATCAAAAGTCTGAAGAGGAGGCTGACAGACACCATGAGAGAAAATTGCCGCTTAAGGCAGTCCCTGGTGATGCTTCAAGGTAGAGTCAGGGGAGGACTTTTGATGAAGGGGAAGGTCACAAAAAGCTTGATTGATGAGAGGCCATTTGGATGGGAATTATGGATGCTCAAGCTCCTGACACGACCAAGGCCTCCCATTAGCATCAAAGGCTTTGATACATGGAGACATTTCACTGCAGAAGCACTTAGAAAAAACTGCCTTCCATGGAAGCCATGCAATCATGGGGTTAGAAATGAGAAAACAGCTCTCTGAGTCCTGTGAGTTGTTCCCAGGAGAATCTTTCTGTGTGCTGCACAGAACCATTGCCTAAGCTCAGACACTCAGCCAACCAGCCCAACTATCCTTGTTTATTAGTGGCCTTTCTCCATCTACTGATTGTTATTTTTTATTCTGCAATTATTTAATTCCTAATTACTTTGGTAGTTCCTCATTGCTGATAGTCTGAGTTAATTGCAGATACAATAAATTTAGTCACAGAATCACACAGGTTCTGTGTGACTAATAAATGTTATCCTTTCCCAGAAGTGAACTGTTTTGTGCTTTTAAAAATGAATCCTTCATCGCTTAGTGATAATCTTTAAAGCCCTTCTGATTTGTCCCTGTCCCTTACTCTGCAGCATCCACGTCTGAATCCAAAATTTCAAAATTCTAGTGGATGAATATGGTTAAAGAAAATCTGCTCTTTCCCTTTGTCAGCTACATCATACTATCCCCAGCCTATCTCTTTTCATTCTTTTAATTGTCATATGATTTTGCAAGTGCTTATCAGTTTAATTGCCCACTTGATTCCATCCCATATGTTACTCATCTTGGTTTGAATAATTCATCTCCACCTTTTTGAATATTAAAATATTTTGTTAGTTATCTGGCAAGTTTTCCTACATATTTAGGACCATTTGCCTGGCATCTTAAGCACTTGTATTAGTCTTTTATAGTATTTTCTGTAATTTAGTGATTCTGTATCCTGCTGATTCTTCATCTCTTGCATCCTTTTTGTCTGAATTGATTCTTCTTAATGGACACAATGACAGTTTATATTTGAAGATAAATATTACTTGGGGAAAACTTTATTTTAAAGATACTCTCTATAGATAAAAGAGGAAAAAAAGTGTATGCAGTCTATGTAAATTCTTTGAAGAAATAAAAAAAACCCCAGACATAACATTACTTATCCAATATTCANTATTCAGGAAGCAACTTTCTGTACAGTGAAAGTAGCAGTGATGATGAAGAGCCTTTATTTCAACTATCCAAGGTAGAGCTGTGTGCCAAAATCAAAAGTCTGAAGAGGAAGCTGACAGACACCATGAGAGAAAATTGCCGCTTAAGGCAGTCCCTGGTGATGCTTCAAGGTAGAGTCAGGGGAGGACTTTTGATGAAGGGGAAGGTCACAAAAAGCTTGATTGATGAGAGGCCATTTGGATGGGAATTATGGATGCTCAAGCTCCTGACACGACCAAGGCCTCCCATTAGCATCAAAGGCTTTGATACATGGAGACATTTCACTGCAGAAGCACTTAGAAAAAACTGCCTTCCATGGAAGCCATGCAATCATGGGGTTAGAAATGAGAAAACAGCTCTCTGAGTCCTGTGAGTTGTTCCCAGGAGAATCTTTCTGTGTGCTGCACAGAACCATTGCCTAAGCTCAGACACTCAGCCAACCAGCCCAACTATCCTTGTTTATTAGTGGCCTTTCTCCATCTACTGATTGTTATTTTTTATTCTGCAATTATTTAATTCCTAATTACTTTGGTAGTTCCTCATTGCTGATAGTCTGAGTTAATTGCAGATACAATAAATTTAGTCACAGAATCACACAGGTTCTGTGTGACTAATAAATGTTATCCTTTCCCAGAAGTGAACTGTTTTGTGCTTTTAAAAATGAATCCTTCATCACTTAGCGATCATCTTTAAAGCCCTTCTGATTTGTCCCTGTCCCTTACTCTGCAGCATCCACGTCTGAATCCAAAATTTCAAAATTCTAGTGGATGAATATGGTTAAAGAAAATCTGCTCTTTCCCTTTGTCAGCTACATCATACTATCCCCAGCCTATCTCTTTTCATTCTTTTAATTGTCATATGATTTTGCAAGTGCTTATCAGTTTAATTGCCCACTTGATTCCATCCCATATGTTACTCATCTTGGTTTGAATAATTCATCTCCACCTTTTTGAATATTAAAATATTTTGTTAGTTATCTGGCAAGTTTTCCTACATATTTAGGACCATTTGCCTGGCATCTTAAGCACTTGTATTAGTCTTTTATAGTATTTTCTGTAATTTAGTGATTCTGTATCCTGCTGATTCTTCATCTCTTGCATCCTTTTTGTCTGAATTGATTCTTCTTAATGGACACAATGACAGTTTATATTTGAAGATAAATATTACTTGGGGAAAACTTTATTTTAAAGATACTCTCTATAGATAAAAGAGGAAAAAAAGTGTATGCAGTCTATGTAAATTCTTTGAAGAAATAAAAAAAAACCCAGACATAACATTACTTATCCAATATTCAATAGCTTTACAGACTTGCAGAGATTTTGAGGTAGAAAAAGACAAAAGAGAAAGAGCTTTCTTAGGGCCATGATGGGCATAAACTAAGGATTCCCCTTAGCCTGTCAGAGAACTGATCTATTCTAAAAACAATGGCCAGATCTTCATGGGTGGGGACAGCAGACTGGCAGGAAAATATTTGACAGCTTAGGATAAAAATATGTTGAAGCATCTTTGCTGACTACTTGGACTCTTTTGCATTATGACAGAAATCTAATTGCAAAAATATACATGCTTATGTAATTAGAGTCTGAAAGCTTAAATTGCTGCCTTAGCCCTCACTCTGCATTTGATTTCAGTGTTGCCACAAGCAGTCACCCATTTTGAGGAGCTGGTAGGGATGGCTGAAGCACTGCTCAAAGGGGGAGTGACATCATCTACGTCCAGTCTGCATTCACATGCTGTGTGGAAAGCATCTCACAATCCATTAGCAGATTCATATGCAGCTATGCATAGTAACTCCAACTCACCAATAACTTTGAATGTGGAAGATGAGGAGCAACAGACTGAAAAGCAGGTCAGTTAAAAGGCAATTTCAGGCATAAAAATTACAACTTCGTACAGTACAAACTTTACTTTTATAGTATAACAAATATAAAAATACAAGCATCGGGTAAAAATAATTTTCTCATCATTCAGTTGATGATGTGATTAATGAATGAGCTGCTTTTGTGCAGAGGACTCTTTCCATGAGAAACCCAAGGCTCTAATTGAGTGCTGGTGCACTCTCAAGCTTGCTTTCATTTGGGTGGCTTTGCACATCGGTGACTAAGGGCAGAAAGTGGATGCATGAGGAAAATACTGATAGCCATGGATAACTTCCAGCCTAATGTTTTGGATGCCAAAGAGAATGATAGTGTTTCAGATCTAATCTATTAATAATACCATCTATCTGTTTAAACTGTTAATAAGTAGATAGAAAATGGTATGTCCCTGCTCTTGTTCCACACACAGGTCATCACTAAAGTAGAAATACCTCTATAGAGAGACACCAAGTCAGGCTGATTCCCAATTCTGACATAATTATAATTATGTGTTACAATTATAACACAGCATAACTGAGAAATTTGAGGTGCAGAGATTGTACATGAGAAGTACAAAGATGCAACCAGAAGAATAATTCTTTCTTCTGTACTCACAATTTACATAAACTTTCTTATATGCTGAGTCATACCAGTCAGTGGACTTGTGTGTCAACCACGTTCTTGTGTGTTGCCATGGGGTCCTAAAAAACAAAGAGATCTATTAAGAGTTTTCAAGGTATGTTTTTTTGACTGAATATTGCAATGCATAAAATTTGCTCTAACACCTCCAGAGAAATAACAAAAAGCTAATTTTCTAAGCAACCCAGCCACACTTAATAGAAGCAGATCAAAACTGCCCATTGGGAGAGTTAAAATACTTGGACTGGACAACTGGTGCATGCAGAAGTCACTCTCAAAACCCCGGGTCAGATGTCACAGTTCTCAGGGTGTGTCTGCTGGGAGGCAGGAGTATTATCTTGGGCACAGTGCCATGCTCCTGAGGCTGCACAGAATCCCTGGCAGGCCTGGACCATGGCCAGCCTGCATGGAGCACAAGCAGAAGGATTTAGCTGTGCCTGAACTGTCTCCACTAGTGAGTCACAAGGATCACTTGGTGAAGTGTTTGCTGGGATGAATAGGGGCCTCTGTCTGCCCCACACTTGCTTCTGAAGAAGAATCAACCTGTGTATACAGGGATACTCAGAAGTTTAGCGTTGGCCTCAAGCACACGGTTTGCAAGGAGTTCTTTGTGGTCTGGAAATAAANTTTTAATTGTCATATGATTTTGCAAGTGCTTATCAGTTTAATTGCCCACCTGATTCCATCCCATATGTTACTCATCTTGGTTTGAATAATTCATCTCCACCTTTTTGAATATTAAAATATTTTGTTAGTTATCTGGCAAGTTTTCCTACATATTTAGGACCATTTGCCTGGCATCTTAAGCACTTGTATTAGTCTTTTATAGTATTTTCTGTAATTTAGTGATTCTGTATCCTGCTGATTCTTCATCTCTTGCATCCTTTTTGTCTGAATTGATTCTTCTTAATGGACACAATGACAGTTTATATTTGAAGATAAATATTACTTGGGGAAAACTTTATTTTAAAGATACTCTCTATAGATAAAAGAGGAAAAAAAGTGTATGCAGTCTATGTAAATTCTTTGAAGAAATAAAAAAAACCCCAGACATAACATTACTTATCCAATATTCAATAGCTTTACAGACTTGCAGAGATTTTGAGGTAGAAAAAGACAAAAGAGAAAGAGCTTTCTTAGGGCCATGATGGGCATAAACTAAGGATTCCCCTTAGCCTGTCAGAGAACTGATCTATTCTAAAAACAATGGCCAGATCTTCATGGGTGGGGACAGCAGACTGGCAGGAAAATATTTGACAGCTTAGGATAAAAATATGTTGAAGCATCTTTGCTGACTACTTGGACTCTTTTGCATTATGACAGAAATCTAATTGCAAAAATATACATGCTTATGTAATTAGAGTCTGAAAGCTTAAATTGCTGCCTTAGCCCTCACTCTGCATTTGATTTCAGTGTTGCCACAAGCAGTCACCCATTTTGAGGAGCTGGTAGGGATGGCTGAAGCACTGCTCAAAGGGGGAGTGACATCATCTACGTCCAGTCTGCATTCACATGCTGTGTGGAAAGCATCTCACAATCCATTAGCAGATTCATATGCAGCTATGCATAGTAACTCCAACTCACCAATAACTTTGAATGTGGAAGATGAGGAGCAACAGACTGAAAAGCAGGTCAGTTAAAAGGCAATTTCAGGCATAAAAATTACAACTTCGTACAGTACAAACTTTACTTTTATAGTATAACAAATATAAAAATACAAGCATCGGGTAAAAATAATTTTCTCATCATTCAGTTGATGATGTGATTAATGAATGAGCTGCTTTTGTGCAGAGGACTCTTTCCATGAGAAACCCAAGGCTCTAATTGAGTGCTGGTGCACTCTCAAGCTTGCTTTCATTTGGGTGGCTTTGCACATCGGTGACTAAGGGCAGAAAGTGGATGCATGAGGAAAATACTGATAGCCATGGATAACTTCCAGCCTAATGTTTTGGATGCCAAAGAGAATGATAGTGTTTCAGATCTAATCTATTAATAATACCATCTATCTGTTTAAACTGTTAATAAGTAGATAGAAAATGGTATGTCCCTGCTCTTGTTCCACACACAGGTCATCACTAAAGTAGAAATACCTCTATAGAGAGACACCAAGTCAGGCTGATTCCCAATTCTGACATAATTATGTGTTACAATTATAACACAGCATAACTGAGAAATTTGAGGTGCAGAGATTGTACATGAGAAGTACAAAGATGCAACCAGAAGAATAATTCTTTCTTCTGTACTCACAATTTACATAAACTTTCTTATATGCTGAGTCATACCAGTCAGTGGACTTGTGTGTCAACCACGTTCTTGTGTGTTGCCATGGGGTCCTAAAAAACAAAGAGATCTATTAAGAGTTTTCAAGGTATGTTTTTTTGACTGAATATTGCAATGCATAAAATTTGCTCTAACACCTCCAGAGAAATAACAAAAAGCTAATTTTCTAAGCAACCCAGCCACACTTAATAGAAGCAGATCAAAACTGCCCATTGGGAGAGTTAAAATACTTGGACTGGACAACTGGTGCATGCAGAAGTCACTCTCAAAACCCCGGGTCAGATGTCACAGTTCTCAGGGTGTGTCTGCTGGGAGGCAGGAGTATTATCTTGGGCACAGTGCCATGCTCCTGAGGCTGCACAGAATCCCTGGCAGGCCTGGACCATGGCCAGCCTGCATGGAGCACAAGCAGAAGGATTTAGCTGTGCCTGAACTGTCTCCACTAGTGAGTCACAAGGATCACTTGGTGAAGTGTTTGCTGGGATGAATAGGGGCCTCTGTCTGCCCCACACTTGCTTCTGAAGAAGAATCAACCTGTGTATACAGGGATACTCAGAAGTTTAGCGTTGGCCTCAAGCACACGGTTTGCAAGGAGTTCTTTGTGGTCTGGAAATAAAAAATACTTCAGAGGAAATACCAGATAATATTTCTAAGGAACTGTGGTAGTCATGCCTATGACCACTTTTGTCTTTCAGTTCAAGATCGAAAAGTGGCAGATTGCACTTTGTAACAAGAGCAAACCTCAGAAGTTTATAAATGACTTGATGCAAGCGCTGTACACACACGAGTACATGGCTACACACAGCCTGACGGGTGCCAAGTCCTCCTCTTCCAAGGATAAAGCAGCAAAACCAGCTATGAATCAGAATGAAGTGCAGGAAATCATAGGTGATGGCTTGTTAGCTTTACTCCATGTGGCTCTGACTTGACAGAGGGCTTTGTCTGAGGGCGGGGCTGTAACGCTTAATGCCTGCTCTGCTCAGATGATGAGCTCTTTCCTATTTCCTTCTTCAGCTGCATACTTTTTTAACTATCAGTTACAAATACTGTCCCTGAAATGATGACTTCTATCATGTGAATTCTATGGGCTCAGGCACAGTGATGCTGTAATTTTTTTTAGTCTTTGAAAGGTTAATCTACAGCAGCCAGATTTGGAGCACGATGAATAAAGGAAGGCAAAGAGAGGACATGCTTGGATCAAACTTAAAATTATGTCTGCTGTATTCTGAAGCTAGTGAATGTTATTAATTCTGACATTTTAAATAGTGCTGGAGGCAAAATGAGATAATAAGTACAGAATGTGGTGATCAGAAAAGCAAACAAAATTTGTTTTATGTTGAGGTTTAAGGAAGAAAATGTTTGGTGCATAGGAAAGAAAATAATTTCAGATGGAAGTAGCTGTTTTAAAGAAAACAGAATTTTGTGAGCACATAAAGCTCATTTTTTAATTGTAAATAATATTTATTTATTTATTTATTTATTATAAAGCTCAAATTTTTATTGGATTTGCACCTATAGCTTAACACATGGACAACATAGCCTGAATTCCTGCACTGGAATCCCTCCTCCATTGCCATTCCCTTGAACTTCCCCAGTTCTCTAAATTCCTTTCCCAGTTTAGCTCCAGTTCCTATACCTTGGTCCAGTTTTGTTGAAGTTGGCCAGCAGTTTCAACTGTATCAGTTTCAGAAAACTCTTTTCTTTAAGAACCTATCCAGGGCATTGAATACAGCACGCTGTGGAGATTTCAGTGACAAAGGGAGCCTGCAGAGAAATAAAAGAAGTCTGTTAAGGGAAATTATAAGGCTCCTGAATTCAAATAGCAAGGTGGCAACATTATACAAGAGAAAAATAAAAATAAGAAGGAATCCTGGGACTTCTGGGACTGTAGAAAAGAAATTAGTAGATCAAATTATTTTAAGATGATGAAAACTGTAAGACTTCAAAATGAAATGAAAGGGTGAAAAAAATTAAGGGAAGGGAAGATGATGGAGAAGAAGGGCACAGGAATTGCATTCCTGATGTTGAGCCCTGATAGTATTGCATTCAAAAATGTTAGCCAAGCAAAACAGAAGGGACATTTTTTAGGGAAAGAGACATCACCTGCACATTAAATTTATTAAACAAGCCTGCAAGATTCAGAGGATGAGGACTGACAAGGATAGGAAAAGGATTTTCTGATCAACAGCAGAGCAAAGGGAGAGGGGGTGAGCAAACACAAATCCCCGACTCCACAAAGCCCTTGTGGCACTGGGGTTCCCTTTGAATCTGCTAAGAGCAGGCACAGTGAAAAGCAAGAGCTGGCACATGCAAAATCTGTGAAGTAGTGTGTGAAGACAGTGAAGTAACTAGAGCTGAAGCAGCTGGAAATTTCAAAGATGCAAGAAGTGCATATTAGATCACGTATCTGTTGTTTCCATGATTTGGAGACCTCATATATATATAATGTCTTTATTTTTCAGGAATCACAAAGCAGTTGTTTCCAAACACAGATGATGCTTTAATTAGGAGAATGATGGGACAAAAATTGAACAATTGCACCAAGAAGCCAATTTTAAGTAAAGATCTTAACTCAGGTGCTTTTCAGAAGCAAAGCTTTTGGTAAGTCTTTAAAAAAAATAATAAATTTAAATTGTAGCCTGCAATGTATAATTCCATATATGTGGTGGCCAAGGTGAAGGCAAGAAGAGTCTAAATTATTTGGGCAGAGGAATTATAAAATAAGAACTTGCTTATTGTGGGCATTCTTACCTTAAAACACTGATGACAGGGATGAGTTCAGCAAAGCCAGCTATGTACATAGTACTGTTTTCACATATACCAAATGTCCATACCACAGAAAGCTGAGGTTGGGATGGACCTCTGCAGTAATTGACTGGTCAAACCCCTGCTGCTCAAAGGACAGTCACACAGACCAGCTTGCTCAGAGCCATGGGCAGTTCCTCTGAGTATCTCCAAGGACAAAGACCCCCCAACCTCTCTGGAGTTCCACTGTTACTCCTCCAGTTCCCCTTCCAGCAATGAAGTACACAGAGGGCTCAAGAGAAGATCCTCTTGTGGAGCACCTTTAGTGACAACTTACACACAAGTTACTTTTAAAATTGGTGATAGTTCAGGTTAGATCTCCCACCTTGCTGCTGCTCCTTCCTTGCCTTCCTTGGCCTTTCCCCAGAATAAAGTTAGGTTTCAAGAGGAGGAATTTGGAGTCAAATCCAAGGAGACAGGCTGATATAAAACAAGGGAAAATTGAATATGTGAATGAATAAAACTAGTTAACTAGCTAATTGGCTTTGCTGCTCAGAACTAAGCAGAGCAGTGATTGCAGATGTAATGCTAGTGGCTCAAGCTGAGTTACAAACTGTCTCAACAGTGGTGCAACAGCTGCTCCTCAGGGCTTCACCTCTTCGGCTGTTCCTCCCAGTACAGACCAGCAGGATGATGATTCACCAGCTGCTAATGCACAAATTCAGCAAAGTGACAGCCGTCTGACTCCTCCACCGCCCAGCCCACCAGCTCAGCAGGAGTGTTTCAAGCCCGCTTCTTCCGAGGGGGAGTCTCAGCTCGCCAGGAGCTCACCAGCGCCCTCTCCCAACCACGGTTGCGGACAGGATCTCAGGAATTCAGAGAAGGAATAACAGAAGGTATTTCTCACCAGTACAGGTTATCAACGGAGATTCAGGAGTAGTATAAAATAAAAAAAAAAAGAAATAATAGCTAAATGGGTCTAGCAACAGTGGACAGAGATACTGTAAGCAGAATAGAAGCCTGAAAACCATTTTCTCAAACAAATGAAAGTCCCACAGCCTAGAAAAAAAAAAAGAAAATATATTAATATATTTGGCTTTAAGATATTATTAAATATATGCATGTTATGCGGTAATTAAAAAAAAAAAATCAACTTATTCTGAAAAATATAAGTAGAGTTCCCCTTAGTTAGGAAAAAAACCCCAACACATTATTTAAGGTAATACCAAAAGAATGTATAAGAGGAACCTTAATCCCCTTGCTTTCACATTGACAGCTAATGGAAAAATGCTTTACTGATCAGAGAAGGCTATTGAATATTAATACCAAAACAAAGAGAGATATGAAAAGAGAATAGAGACATTTCCCAGTGACAAAAATACTATGGCCAGCACAGGGCCACATGAGCAGAGAAAAAGAAATAGATATTTAAGGATGCTGTTAACTTGGAAAGAAAACTTGCTCAGGGGAATGAAACTGCAGCTCTCAAAATATCTGCAGGACAGAAACAGCTCATTTTTAACCTCTGGAGATTGGAAAGGCAATGAAAGAAGTCATGGGCCCTCTTAGCTCAGGGAAGAGTTCTCCAGGATAGCCTGTTTGGTTGTGGAGGCCATAGCTTCTCTCACAGACCTTCTGCTGCTGGTACTCTGCTTGTTTGGCAGCCCTCATTCTTCGTCCCTGAACATTAGGTCCACCAGATGTGTCTGATCTCTCCAGGTGAGAAATGGAGGACAATCTCTTGGAAGTGACTGGTAATGGACAGTTACCAGCCTCCACTCCCTATTTTGATTTAGAAATGCTACTTCTTGCTTCAGAGAGAGGGCAGACAGGTAGAGCATCCCTCATGGTACCAGGACATTAAAAATCCCAGTAACTGAGCAGTTCCCCTTGAGATCAACAGCACTTGTCTCAGGGAGCAGCTGGCAGTCACACACCCTCTCATTGCCTGAGGAGGAGGAAAAGTACTTTCCTTGCTGACTGATTCTGGGTTTACAGTGTGATGGTAGCATGGGAAGGAAAGAACATTTGGATCATGGCTTTCATGCTTTCATCTACTCCCAGAACAGAAAGTACTAGCAGCTAAATCTATTCTATGTGTGGCAAACAAGCAACTAAGGAATCAAGATTAAAATAAAACAAAACAAAATCAAACCCAACCTAAAAAAAAAACCCCACCAGCATAAAGTTGAAGAAATGTATCTTTATTTGAGGAGGATTTCTGTAAGTGAGGAGATCTGAGTTACAGAAATAAATTAGAAACAGCACTGGGGTCAATGCCAGAAAAAAAATCTAAAGGTAAGATTAGCAGCTAAATAACTACAGGGAAGTGCTGCAAACCTGACTGTACCAGAACAACACACTAATAAAATGCACCATGGAGAAGACTTCTTTGGGGGCTGGAATATGAATGATCTGCTAGCCTTTTTCATCTCTCCTCTATCAATTCCTTGTAGATAGGATCAGGATGAAAGCAGGTATGAAATATGATGGAAGTTCTGTCTCATGTTATTAACTAGCATCTATAAAATGCAACAGAAGGATATTTGCTATCATGTACATTTTGTATATCGAATTGTATGTACAGCATATAAGAATATATATAATTAATCATATTTTTGAAGCAACTTTCTATCAAATAAAATGAAACATTACTATGTCTTAGTTCTATTTTATTGTACTTACCGTCTTATGGGCCTTCGCCCGGCGTTTTCCTAAGCCCCATTTTCCCGCTCCCTGTGGAGGGGACCAGGAGCCCAGCGGCCTCCACCTCTCCCCTCCCCAGCTGCCGGGCTGCCATTTTGGGTTTGCCTGCCGCCATCTTCTTTCTCCCAACAGCTCCCCAGCGCCTACCTGCTGGTCATCCAAAGGCTGCCAACAACATTCTGTTAGCGAATTTAAGTGAGAAATTCAAAATATGAAAGTTTAAGCATCAACAATGACTTTAATTTTCCAAGTGGCAGTCAGGTTTCCATTATTTTAATAATGAAATGAAACTGTTCAAGTCAGTGTTGTTTATACAACCCAACAATAGTGATTTTTTACAAATTTGTTGAGGAGTACATAACTAATATATATAATTAACATCTCAACATGTCTATCTTCTAATATATATTTCATTCCTATATGGGAGGATGCTTAAAAGTAGCAGTAGCTCTGTGTTTACAAGAAAAATAAGTGCGCCACATGCTGACATTAACTACCACATGACAGATTATTTCTAATAGTTACTTAATCATAAAGCTCCCGTATCTTCAAGCTTTTAACATGTAACCTTGAATTCTTTCCCTCCTGCACATACAGGACTTGCTAAGCACACACCAAGGTAGTGCTTTGTTTGTGGGCAAGCAGCTCTTTTATACACACACAGCTCCAAGGTGATATTACACTGTTCAGCTTACTCTTAGTCAAGGCCAATGCACTGAATAAAGATGATTCATACCAGCTTTTACTTCAGGTTTCTTGAAGTAGGGGGAGGTAGAAGAACAGTAGCAAATAGCAAAAATCACAGCTATGGGGGCCTGGGTGATGTTTCCTCAGTCCTGCCAGTGAGGGCAAGTGTGGAGAAAGTCACTAATAGGACAAGTCAATAACTGTTTGTAGGACAGATGCTGGCAACAAGGTTTGGAGGTGTATGACTGTGGGATACTGCTTGCAGATCACCATCTGCTTGACAGCAATGAGATCCACCTCAACTAAGCAGGACAAAGCTATTTTTGCCAGTCAGGTGGCTGACTGGATAATGAGGGCTTTAGATCAAGAATGAAGGGGGAGGGAGCAAGTAACCCTCTTCCCTGTGAGGGAGAGATGGACGTGGTCAAAGAGCCAAGGGCATGTGGTAGTGTGACAGCAACAGAACACAAAATTGACAAAACGAGGCTTAATCAGGGTCACCTCCATCACTAGAATGTAAGCAAATAAATGCCAACAAGGCACTGTGATAAAAAAAATCCCTCAGCCCCTTTCTAGGGAGTCAAAATGCTGGGGTCCCTCTCTAAAGTGCCTGTAAAGTAATGCACACAGTATGGGCAATAAACATGCTGAGTTACTCTGTGTGCAGCTGCAGGGCTGCAATCTTCTGGGGCTCACAGAGGCGTGGTGGGATGGCTCCCATAACTGGAGTGTTACAGGCTCTTCAGGAAGGACAGGTTAGGAAAACAAGGAGGAGAAATTTCGAGGAGAAAATCCCTTTATATGAAAGAGCAATTGAAGTGCACAGAGCTCTGCTGAGGGATGGATGAGGAACGGGATGAGAGTTTATGAATGAGGATTAAAGAGAGGATAGGTAAATGTGACACAATGGTGGGGGTCTACCAACAGGCTGCCTGACCAAGAAGAACAAGCAGATGAGGTAGGTAGATAAGAACAGCCTCATGTTCACAAGCCCTGGTCCTCAAGGGGACCTTCAACCACCCAGGTATTTGCTGAGGGAAAAACAGCAGGGCATAAGGGCATAAAGACTGCTATGATAAAATGACTGGTAGATGTGGGGACAGCAATGGGCATTGTCTACTCGGACTTCCCTGAGGCCCTTGGTACCATCTGCCATGAGATGCTCCCAGACAAGCTGTGGATGTCTGGGCCGGAGCTGGCAGCGAGGCGGGCTGAGAGCCGGCAGAGTGAAAAAGCCCCTTGGAGCGGGGGCAGCGGCTGCGGCCGCCTCAGCGCGGCGCTAACGGCGGCACCGCTCGCTCTCCCCTGCCCCAAGCGATTTTCCCGCCTCCCAGCGCCTTCCTCCGCAGCACCAACGGCCGTCCCCCTCCTCCTGCCCCGGAAGCGGCCGGGTTTTCTCCTCGGAACTGCCCGCAGCCCAGCCGAGGGCAGAAGCGGGAAGGCAGGAGCTATCGAAGGCAACAGGCTCGGAACGCCACCGCCGTTGCGGGCCGGGCTGCGCCATGGCGCGGTCGCTGTAGCGCCGGCCGCTGCCATGGGGGAAGAGGAGGGGGAGCGAGGCGGAGCAGGCGGCAACTACAAATCCCGGCAGTCCGCGCCGCGCTCCTGCCCCCGCCTCTCCCCTCCTCGCCACACCCGGGTCGAAGAGGAAGCGGAGGCGCGCGGGGTCGGTGCGTCCCGGGGCGCGGGCGGCGGTGCGGGGGCGTTACCGGGGGCGTTACCAGGGTGCGGGGTAGTTGCTTCAGTAGCCCAGGCCCCGCGGAGCGGCCGCTGAAACCGCCGCTCCCTCTGCCGCCCGCCGGAGCCTGTGTATATTGGGGGGCGGCTTGGCGGCGGCGTGTCATGGCACCGGGGGCTACCCGTGAGGCTCAAGGAACGTGAGTCAGCAAAGCCGCCTCCGGGGCCGCGCCGCTCACGGAGATCTTCCGACAGGCGGGAAGGCGCTTGTTGTGAGGCGGGCAGCTCGGCCTCCGGGCCCCGCTGAGGTGCCGAAGCGGCCAAAGGCATCGCCGATACCTGTAGCTGTTTGTGCTGCCCGGCCTCACCCCGCGGCCCTTTCTGAACCGCCCTCGGTGTGGGGGGCTGTGCCCCTGCCGGCCTTCATCCCTCGGCGGGTTACCGGCCGTAGCTGCGCCTCGCTACAGCCGCAGCTGCTGGGCGAATAGAGGGCTTGGGGGTCCTCTGGCTATTAGGCCACGTTTTGCATGTTGGGGGAAAAGCCAGTAGCGTGATTGAATCGAAAGGATTATCGTTCATTGCGGTGTTACTGATAACTGGGAGCAAAGAAGCTTGTCCAGTGCTTCTAGGCTGCGGAGGCAAAGTAGGCCTAAAATGGAAGATGCTGTGTTGTTGAAAGCTTGCAAAATAAAACAATGAAGGATGTTTTGGTTTGTTTTTGTTTAGATAATGGAGTCTCGTAAGTCTGTCAACGCTGAAGAGAGTAAATCATCAAGTGAAAGTGAAGATGAGATTGAGTTCATTAGAGTAAGTAGATTTAGTACTGGAAATGCACTTCTTGTTATAAATTCGCTCCTCAGCAGCCCAGTAAAATAGCAGGGGGTCTTTGTGTAGTGTGTTGATGATTATATTTTAATGTAAAGCCTGAAGCAGACAAGTATCTGTTTGTGTTTAACTTCAGACAGTAACTACCATCCCTTTGGCTAGTTTGGGTCAGCTGTTCTTCCCTCACAGCTTCTGCACCTGCATGCAGGCAGAGCATGGGAAACTGCGAAGTCTTTAACTGAGCATAAGTGCTACTTAGCAAAAACTAAAACATCAGTGTGTTATCAACATTATTCTCACACTAATCCAAAACATAGCACTGTACCATCTATTACAAAGAAAACTAGCTTTATCCCCTACAAAACCAGGCCAGTATCCCAGCAGGGGATTACAATGATTGATAAGGTATATGAGAAAACACTTTAGATTACTATTCTGGTAATCATGCTGCGTAGCATTTTGTTTCATGAATAGTCTTACTGGAGTTAATGGAGTAAATCACTGTTCATTCTACAAAGCTCTGCAAAAAATACTTTTGTTTAGAAGAGCAAGGAAATAATGGGTTAGAGTCCTTAAAGAGTCTTCTCAAATTGTGAAGCACCATACAATAGTTGCAGTACAACACCTGGTCTAATGCTGACATGTGGCTTATGTGAATGTAACTTTTAAGGCACTTCTGTTGAATAGTCCAGAAAAGCAGAATGCTTTTCATGCTGCTGGTGTTCTGGCCTCAAGCCATCATCAGGCAAGTGTTGCTGGTTGTCAGGGATACATGCAATAATAGAAAGTTGATTTTTTTCCCTAAGGAAGAAGTCATGTGAGTAAGATCAAGTGATTAATTGATGCCAGGACTAATAGGTTTGTTTCCTTTGGATTTCTCTTATTTTTAATGCTGTACAATAATTAGATTATTATTTTCCCCCCTCTCTATTTTGTATAGCATTTGATTACAGCCTAAATTCAGTATACAGATTTTTCCTATAGGGTTACTTAGTGCTCAAGGATGAGGGACATGTATGTTTCTGCAAAAATTACATATATTTTATTATCTCTGAGATTTCTTGGTATTTTTTTTTTCCTTTGGGTTTGGGGATTTCAATCACTTGTCTTAGAGTGTTTGAATCTTTACTGTAGGACAGTGACAAAAAGCCCTCATTTGATGGTGGAAAAGCAGTCTTTGCTGCTGCCAAAATTTTTGAGCTTAAAACTTAAAAGATGGAAAATTATAGAAGAATAGTTTTAATTCATTTCCCTTTTCCTTAATATTTGAAATGCCTGAGGAGTTTAATTTCCTTTTGTGTAGGGTCTGGTTGAGATAGTGTCAGTTTTCCCCACAGCAGCTGTCATAGTGCTGTGCTTTGTAGTGGTAGCTAGAAAGATGCTGGTTCTTGCATCAAGGCTGTCTCCAGCATTTCCCCCTCACCAGGAGGTTGGGTGTGGATATGGCCAGGACAGCTGACCCAAACTGACCAGAGATATTCCATATCATATGACTTTGGCTCAACAACAAAAGAGAAGGGGCTTTGGCTATTATGACATTTATCCTCTAGAGCAACTGTTAGATGTCAGTGCATCTTCAGTAAGCCCTGCTTCACAGTAAGTGTCTGGATGTCACCTGCTGATGGGGAAATGGAGAACAAATATTCTATTTTCCTTTGCTTCTTCATGTGGCCTCTGCTTTTGCTGTATTAAATTGCCTTTGCCTTGACCCATGAGNGCACTGTACCATCTATTACAAAGAAAACTAGCTTTATCCCCTACAAAACCAGGCCAGTATCCCAGCAGGGGATTACAATGATTGATAAGGTATATGAGAAAACACTTTAGATTACTATTCTGGTAATCATGCTGCGTAGCATTTTGTTTCATGAATAGTCTTACTGGAGTTAATGGAGTAAATCACTGTTCATTCTACAAAGCTCTGCAAAAAATACTTTTGTTTAGAAGAGCAAGGAAATAATGGGTTAGAGTCCTTAAAGAGTCTTCTCAAATTGTGAAGCACCATACAATAGTTGCAGTACAACACCTGGTCTAATGCTGACATGTGGCTTATGTGAATGTAACTTTTAAGGCACTTCTGTTGAATAGTCCAGAAAAGCAGAATGCTTTTCATGCTGCTGGTGTTCTGGCCTCAAGCCATCATCAGGCAAGTGTTGCTGGTTGTCAGGGATACATGCAATAATAGAAAGTTGATTTTTTTTCCCTAAGGAAGAAGTCATGTGAGTAAGATCAAGTGATTAATTGATGCCAGGACTAATAGGTTTGTTTCCTTTGGATTTCTCTTATTTTTAATGCTGTACAATAATTAGATTATTATTTTCCCCCCTCTCTATTTTGTATAGCATTTGATTACAGCCTAAATTCAGTATACAGATTTTTCCTATAGGGTTACTTAGTGCTCAAGGATGAGGGACATGTATGTTTCTGCAAAAATTACATATATTTTATTATCTCTGAGATTTCTTGGTATTTTTTTTTTCCTTTGGGGATTTCAATCACTTGTCTTAGAGTGTTTGAATCTTTACTGTAGGACAGTGACAAAAAGCCCTCATTTGATGGTGGAAAAGCAGTCTTTGCTGCTGCCAAAATTTTTGAGCTTAAAACTTAAAAGATGGAAAATTATAGAAGAATAGTTTTAATTCATTTCCCTTTTCCTTAATATTTGAAATGCCTGAGGAGTTTAATTTCCTTTTGTGTAGGGTCTGGTTGAGATAGTGTCAGTTTTCCCCACAGCAGCTGTCACAGTGCTGTGCTTTGTAGTGGTAGCTAGAAAGATGCTGGTTCTTGCATCAAGGCTGTCTCCAGCATTTCCCCCTCACCAGGAGGTTGGGTGTGGATATGGCCAGGACAGCTGACCCAAACTGACCAGAGATATTCCATATCATATGACTTTGGCTCAACAACAAAAGAGAAGGGGCTTTGGCTATTATGACATTTATCCTCTAGAGCAACTGTTAGATGTCAGTGCATCTTCAGTAAGCCCTGCTTCACAGTAAGTGTCTGGATGTCACCTGCTGATGGGGAAATGGAGAACAAATATTCTATTTTCCTTTGCTTCTTCATGTGGCCTCTGCTTTTGCTGTATTAAATTGCCTTTGCCTTGACCCATGAGGTTTTTTTCTGTCTCTTCCCCACACCACCCACTGAGGAGGGGAATGATAGAGCAGTTTGGGCATCTGGCAAAGCCACCACACTAGGAACTGGAATGTAATTTGTGTCTTATGAAAACAAACCTCAAAAAAAAAACCAACAAAAAAAATCCCCTCAAAACATTTAACATTGCTTAGTGAAATCTAAGACTGTTCCTCTCTTGATAACAGCTTGCTACCCTATTGCCATTGCATTAATGGTGCAAGTTGAGTATCTTTGAAAATGTTGATCTAAGAAGGTGAAGAATATAAGGTTAATAAAGCAAATTAAGACTGGTAATTTGTGTAGTTTGTTGGGTTTTTTTTTCCATAGTTGATATCTGTATGTTGAGTTGAGTTTTAATTATTTTGGAGTATTTTGTGTGTTTTACCAATGTAGTGGATTAGCCTGTTAAGTGGAAAAGCTGCTGTGCAGGAGATTCATTGCTGCACCTTCTTGAAACCTTGGTGAAATTCCCCTTCTGCTGACCCCGTGCTGTAATGCATGTAACATTTTATCCCTGAGGAAGACTGCATAATGCTTTTGTGTGTGGTTTTAACTCTTTTCTCAGGAAGAACCTTTAAGACCTGTACTTGAATGCATTGATCTTGTCAGTAGTGATGATGAAGAACCAAACAGCAGCTCTTATGTTCACGTGAGTACGTTGTAAAGTCTTTTGGCACTTGTCAGTTGAATAAAATAGTCTCCTGTATTTTTTCCCTTCAGTTAATCTTCAAAGCAGATTGTTAGAGTTATTTTTTAACAAGTAATAAATAAGTAAATTAACACTAAAGGCTAGTGATTTTTACCTGCTGTTGAGTTGATGGCAAGAATGCACTTCCATTTTTTCCAGAGCCTCTTTTTGCCTTCTTGAAATTGACTTGAAACTTTTATTTGGCTTTCAGTGTTTTTAGCAAGTGTGTTGAAGAAAAATGCCACTTTACTGGACACACAGACTTCTGAGGTCACTTGTGTAGTCTGCAAATATTATCTGTCAAACTCCCAGGCCTTTTCCTTCTAAAAGACCTTTTTGGGAGCAATTTATAGGTTGGAGGACCTTATTCTGATGGTAACCTGGTCTTAACTCAGCCTCATTCTTTATAATCCCTCCGAAGAATGTACGAGTTAGAAGAAGACTAGTTAATTTGTGTATCCTCCAAGCTTCTTTTGCTTGCTTCTTGGGGCCTTTGAGAGGGATGGTGACTGAGAATGACACTTCTAGAGTTGATCTCATCAGCACCTGCCATCTCTTTACTGTTGCAGTGGAGGATGTAATAAATGTGGTTCTTAAGGGAAGGAGGGTCTTTGTACATGCACAGGCTCACTCCACAGTGGTGGTTATTAAAGCTGATAGTGTAGTGATAATTACTTAAAGTAATAAGTGATAATTACTTAAACAATTACCAAATGAAGGTTTATCTTTTCCCTTGCAGAGGAATCCTAAGCGTAAAGATCACATAGATTATCAGAAAGAGCGAGTGACCTCAACCTTGGATCGTCTGGCTCGTCATGTTGAAGTAGAGAAACAGCAGAAAGAAGAGAAAAACAAAGCCTTTAAGGTATGGGAGGGGGGGGTGTTTCAGTAGAATTGCATCATACAGGCCTTGTATTCTCAAGTGTGGTTCTCTACTAAGTAAAGAAGGTGATTGGTGAGCCAGACCTGGAACTAGTAACTAGAGATTTTTGCTTCTGGGGCATCATTTGAAACAGCATGGACTTTGTCTCTTCAGTTGCTTCTAATCAATCAATGCACTAGTCTTATGCAGTTCCTAAGGGGGTAGGAATACTCTAACCCAATGCAAGCCACTGGCAAAAATCTGTTCTTTTGCTTTTGTGTATAGCATCAGATATTCTGGTTAAGTATGAAAAACAACAGTTGTCACAAACTGTCATGCAGCAAACCTGGTTGGTTACCTGCTTTTGTCAGGGATGTCTGGGAGGCTGTTTGCCTCTTTATATAATATTACCTGATATAAAAATTTTATGGGATATTGTATAAAGCACGATGTTCATGGACTCTGCTGACTTTACAGCCTAATTTGCTGAAGACTGTTAGTGGCTTTTAAAGTCACAGTATGTTAGGGATTGGAAGGAAAAAGGTCATCTAGTCCAACCCTCCTGCCAGAGCAGGATCACCTAGGTCAGGTCACCCAGGAACACATCCAGGTGGGTCTTGAATGTGTGCAGAGAAAGAGACTCCACAACCTCTCTGGGCAGCCTGTTCCAGTGTCTGTCACCCTCGCTGTGAAAAAATTTCTCCTTTGTTTACATGGAACCTCCTCTGTTGCAGCCTCATGTCCTGTTATTGGATGTCACTGGGCAGAGCCTGGCTCCATCCTCCTGACACTCACCCTTTACATATTTATAAACAGTAATGAGGTTCCCCCCTCAGTCTTCTCCAGGATAAAGAGACCCAGTTCCCTCAGCCTTTCCTTATAAAGAGGATGTTCCACTCATTACAACTTGTTATAGTCTGCAGTAGACTGTGCCACTTGATACAACAGAGTAAAAGGCTGTTAGATACAGCCCAAGGTAGCCTTGAAGTCCTGAGGCTACTACATCCCTCTGTCTTCTCCAGTTAGACGTGGGCAATCTGCTAATGTCTCCTGTCCTGTGTTCAGCTAGGATAGGGTTATTTTTTACCAGAAGATGGGAGAGGGCTCACAGTGCAGAGTCAGTTTATTGTCATGCCCAGTGCGTTATGAGGGGAGCTTTGTCCAGTGTGGGTCTGGCAAAGCTGGCTTGCTTGGTTCACTGCTGCTCCTGTGTTTGTGGTGTTTAATTATTTTAAAAATTTAATTATTAATTGTTTCTCTTTATAACCTTATTTTAAGAATCTTCTTGGTGTTATATGCAAGCTTTAGAAATAGGTGCAGAAAAAATAAATTGATATGTTAAGGGTGAGTGTAGAGAGGATGGAGCCAGACTTTTCTCAATGTCGTCCAATGACAGGACGAGAGGCAATGGGTGCAAGTTGGAGCACAAGAGGTTTAGGCTCAACACAAGGAAGAACTTTTTCTCAGAGAGGGTGCCAGAGCTCTGGAACAGGCTGCCCAGGGGGGTTGTGGAGTCTCCATCTCTGGAGACACTTAAGACCCGCCTGGATCTGTTCCTGAGAGACTTGGTCTAGGTGATCCTGCTCAGGCAGGGGGGTTGGACTAGATGATCTTCTAGGTCCCTTCCAGCCCCTAATTTCTGTGATTCTGTGATTCTGTGATAAGATGTAGCTCTTATTTAGGGATAATGTAATTTTTTTTTTTTTAGTTGCTGTTACATTCCATCTTTATTGTATGATGTAGAAGTCAGACAAGTTGTACAATTCTCACACCACAACACCCCCACACACCTCCTTAGTTTTTTGTGTTTGGGGTTTTTTTTCTTAGGTTTTAGTAACCCTCATGTAAGTTTCAATGCACATTCTTAATCTGGAATTATTTTTGTTTTGAAATTTGAATATTACCTTACCTGAGACATTTTCCCCTTCAGGAGAAGATTGATTCCCAGTATGCTCACGGGTTGCAAGAGCTGGAATTTATTCGGGAACGCAGTGACACAGAAGCTGCAAGATTATGTGTGGACCAGTGGTTAAAAATGCCAGGTAAGAACAGAAAACTACGTTTTGGTGATGTTTTCTAAGTTCTGTGTTGCAGAATAGAACATTTGATAACTGCTGTGAACAAGGCATTCAGCTTGCAGGTGCCACATATGTAAACTGAACCTTACAATATTAGCTTTGCTAGAATGCAGCATTTGAAACTTCTTATTCATTTCTATGAAAACTATTTACATGTTTTGCTGGTTAGAAAATTTAATATGCAAAGTCTAAAAAAACCACTAAGGCAATGTTAGCTACTTCTACATGCAAAGCTGCTCAAGGAAAAATATTACTGTTGAATTGTTGATCATGAAAATGTCTACATAAGTGTAACTTCAGGAAACTGAAGCAATTAAAAATACTGCCTGGAGACCCTAGAGGAAAGGTGTCAGTGTGTTTGAAAAGTAATCCTGTTGGGGACTCAGACATTCTTAAACTGGAAGAGCAAACTTACTGTAGAACTGAGTTATTGTGCATTGGCTTGCCTTTAAGAGTTGATGTAACTATTTTTAAATGCTTTAGGGTTTTTGTGTTATTTTGTTTGTTTTCTTGAGCCTTTGTATTTCAGATTCTGGTGAAGTGTTTTGTTTTATAATGCAGGTCTCAAACCAGGCACTGTGAACAGTGGAAAAAGGGGTGTTTGTAAGAGAGCAAGTCAGATGCAAGTCAACAGCAGTCCCATATCTTGTCCTGTGATGTGTTGCAACAGGGAGTTTGATAACAGGCATCTTCTCCTAGGTCACCTTCAAAGGTAAGGACATAGTGAAGCAGCTCAGAACATGGAATAATAATGAAAGAATATTCTCAACCTTAGGACATGAGCTCCAAGTCTACTTTAAACTGCCAGCAGTGACAAAATTCCATTTGGAGAGGAGATTAATACCCTACAGATTTTTATGTAGATGATGTGATTAATTTAATGGTTGGTTAGTTTTTTGTTGGTTTTTTGCTTGGTTGCTTTTCATTCAGAAGTGATTTTTTTTTTTTTCCTCTTAATGGAACATTAAAAAATATCTGTGTATGTTTGAGAAACAAGATTTCTATTCTCCAATTCTATTATTTCTTCACCCAAACTTGAAGAAGAGCAAAAGGCTAATGTATGCCAGGTGATGTACAAACCCTCTTCCTTCTTCACCCAGCTTTTGTTGCTGAGCATGATGCCATATGGTATGAAATATTCCTGTAGTCAGTTGAGGTCAGCTCTCCCAGCTGTGTCTCCTTCTAGCCTCTTGCCCACCCCCAGCCTGCTTACTGGCAGGGCAGTCTGAGAAACAGAGGTGGTCTTGATGCTGTGCAGGCACCACTCAGCAATACTCGGAACATCCCTGTGCTATCAACAGTGCTAATAAATGTAACCCCTGCAGGGTACAAGCTGCTACGAAGATAATTGACTCTATCCCAGACAGAGTTAATACAGGGTGGTAAAATTTAAGTATTACAACTTTTTCAAATCCCTCTGTTGGGAAATCAAGGCTTTGATAGATCTTTTCCTCTTAAAAACAGTAGGATTCCTCTGCAAAGGGGTCATTATAACAGGTAAGCTATAGGGAGAATCACCTCTCTAAAGGATACTACAGGTGATACAGTTAAGGATAGGGGAGGTGAGGAAATACACAGTTTAGCTTGATTTGATAGGTTTTCATCCAGCACCTTCAAAAGACAGTATTTCCCATAAAAAAGAAATAAATTAAAAGATATCATTTAGAGGGGACTAGTTTGTTAATTGTTTCTTCCTTTTCAGGTTTGATCATTCTCCTTGTGACCCAACAGTCACATTGCATGGACCCCCAAATAATGCTGTTGCCTGTGTGATATGCTGCAAAAGATTTCCAACCTCTCAGCAGTACAATGATCATCTTCTAGCTAAGGCAAGATCATAAGGATAAGTAACACACATGACTGAAATTAGTAGAGGGTTTTCAAGATGTAACTATGCACTGATTTTTTNAGTTGCTGTTACATTCCATCTTTATTGTATGATGTAGAAGTCAGACAAGTTGTACAATTCTCACACCACAACACCCCCACACACCTCCTTAGTTTTTTGTGTTTGGGGTTTTTTTTCTTAGGTTTTAGTAACCCTCATGTAAGTTTCAATGCACATTCTTAATCTGGAATTATTTTTGTTTTGAAATTTGAATATTACCTTACCTGAGACATTTTCCCCTTCAGGAGAAGATTGATTCCCAGTATGCTCACGGGTTGCAAGAGCTGGAATTTATTCGGGAACGCAGTGACACAGAAGCTGCAAGATTATGTGTGGACCAGTGGTTAAAAATGCCAGGTAAGAACAGAAAACTACGTTTTGGTGATGTTTTCTAAGTTCTGTGTTGCAGAATAGAACATTTGATAACTGCTGTGAACAAGGCATTCAGCTTGCAGGTGCCACATATGTAAACTGAACCTTACAATATTAGCTTTGCTAGAATGCAGCATTTGAAACTTCTTATTCATTTCTATGAAAACTATTTACATGTTTTGCTGGTTAGAAAATTTAATATGCAAAGTCTAAAAAAACCACTAAGGCAATGTTAGCTACTTCTACATGCAAAGCTGCTCAAGGAAAAATATTACTGTTGAATTGTTGATCATGAAAATGTCTACATAAGTGTAACTTCAGGAAACTGAAGCAATTAAAAATACTGCCTGGAGACCCTAGAGGAAAGGTGTCAGTGTGTTTGAAAAGTAATCCTGTTGGGGACTCAGACATTCTTAAACTGGAAGAGCAAACTTACTGTAGAACTGAGTTATTGTGCATTGGCTTGCCTTTAAGAGTTGATGTAACTATTTTTAAATGCTTTAGGGTTTTTGTGTTATTTTGTTTGTTTTCTTGAGCCTTTGTATTTCAGATTCTGGTGAAGTGTTTTGTTTTATAATGCAGGTCTCAAACCAGGCACTGTGAACAGTGGAAAAAGGGGTGTTTGTAAGAGAGCAAGTCAGATGCAAGTCAACAGCAGTCCCATATCTTGTCCTGTGATGTGTTGCAACAGGGAGTTTGATAACAGGCATCTTCTCCTAGGTCACCTTCAAAGGTAAGGACATAGTGAAGCAGCTCAGAACATGGAATAATAATGAAAGAATATTCTCAACCTTAGGACATGAGCTCCAAGTCTACTTTAAACTGCCAGCAGTGACAAAATTCCATTTGGAGAGGAGATTAATACCCTACAGATTTTTATGTAGATGATGTGATTAATTTAATGGTTGGTTAGTTTTTTGTTGGTTTTTTGCTTGGTTGCTTTTCATTCAGAAGTGATTTTTTTTTTTTTCCTCTTAATGGAACATTAAAAAATATCTGTGTATGTTTGAGAAACAAGATTTCTATTCTCCAATTCTATTATTTCTTCACCCAAACTTGAAGAAGAGCAAAAGGCTAATGTATGCCAGGTGATGTACAAACCCTCTTCCTTCTTCACCCAGCTTTTGTTGCTGAGCATGATGCCATATGGTATGAAATATTCCTGTAGTCAGTTGAGGTCAGCTCTCCCAGCTGTGTCTCCTTCTAGCCTCTTGCCCACCCCCAGCCTGCTTACTGGCAGGGCAGTCTGAGAAACAGAGGTGGTCTTGATGCTGTGCAGGCACCACTCAGCAATACTCGGAACATCCCTGTGCTATCAACAGTGCTAATAAATGTAACCCCTGCAGGGTACAAGCTGCTACGAAGATAATTGACTCTATCCCAGACAGAGTTAATACAGGGTGGTAAAATTTAAGTATTACAACTTTTTCAAATCCCTCTGTTGGGAAATCAAGGCTTTGATAGATCTTTTCCTCTTAAAAACAGTAGGATTCCTCTGCAAAGGGGTCATTATAACAGGTAAGCTATAGGGAGAATCACCTCTCTAAAGGATACTACAGGTGATACAGTTAAGGATAGGGGAGGTGAGGAAATACACAGTTTAGCTTGATTTGATAGGTTTTCATCCAGCACTGTCACCCTGAACAGCAGCACCAGAGCTGAGCTGGTCCCAGGGCATGGCCAAAGAATATGTGAGGCAGAGAAAGGTGTGAGACAGGTAGTCAAATGTACCCACCAGCCACCATGATCTACAGTGAGGATCAAACAGGGCAAATGGCTGCAGAGTATTTGTTAGAAGCCTTTAGTTGTTCTTCCCATTTTCATTTTCCAGAGAAAACCTGATATTTCAGTCAGAAGAAAGTACTTTTAGTGCTTCTGTTTACCTTTTTGCTGTAGTTAAATACAACTGATGAATAAATGGATCTGCTTAAGTCAGTATGGGACCAACCTATGGAGTGCATAATGGATAATCTTATCTAAACTGTTGTTATCTTGGCTGATTGTATTAAACTGTCTACCCTACCATTCTGCTTCCTACCTCTGTAGGAAGAACCATGCTGTCCACAGCTGATGCCAGCCAGGATTTCAGAGAGGAGCAAAACACCCGCTCAGCTGACTCATGCTAGCCATCAAAATTATGTAGTATTTAGTAGTACAGAGAAATGATNCTTCAAAAGACAGTATTTCCCATAAAAAAGAAATAAATTAAAAGATATCATTTAGAGGGGACTAGTTTGTTAATTGTTTCTTCCTTTTCAGGTTTGATCATTCTCCTTGTGACCCAACAGTCACATTGCATGGACCCCCAAATAATGCTGTTGCCTGTGTGATATGCTGCAAAAGATTTCCAACCTCTCAGCAGTACAATGATCATCTTCTAGCTAAGGCAAGATCATAAGGATAAGTAACACACATGACTGAAATTAGTAGAGGGTTTTCAAGATGTAACTATGCACTGATTTTTTTTTTTCTCCTTCTAATCCTCTTTCTCTCATCTTTTTAGTCTTTTAAGATAGTTTTTCTTATTCTGCTGTGTTTCAAACATGTGGTGTATCCTGGTAGTAGTCCCATTAGAACTATCAGGTTGTACATTGGAGGGGACTTTAGTTTCTTTTAAACCTCTTGTCCCTCTATTGGTACTATCAAAAGATATTCCCTAATTCTGTATGTCAAGCTATGAAAGATAAAGACAAGAAGGTAGGATGAAATAAGTGACAGTAAAGAGAAGCAGCAGAAAGGGAGATGAAGAGGAAAAGAGACAACAGAATGAGAAACACAACTTGGCTGATTTACCCATTTCCAGTGTCTTTGGTAGATGTGTGTGCTGCTACTCACTGGTTACTTTTGAGCATGGAAAAGGTTAATCTAGCAGTTAAGTTCTGATTTTAATATCAACTAACAGTATTTGCTTTTTTGTTGTTGTTCCTTCCAACTTCCACTCTGTTGTCTGTCCAGTGGTATTATCAGGAGTTACAGACAAGTTTGGGGAAAGGGAGTGGCTGTTGATGATGGGATCAAGAAGATGGGATTATTTTGGTGTGAAAGGATGGGGAGATAATCCTAAATAAAGCTCTGGGACAGAACATAAGTTTTATCATGAAGATTCTTTGAGTGACATAAGGAATGAGTAAGGAAAAATATCAGAAGCACAATTAAAGTGTTTTTTGCCCTGAAGGCAGAGATCTGAAGTTGATGTAGAAGGTAAAGGAGGTGGAAGGAGTTGACAGATAAAGGTCAAGGGCCTATCAGGCTACTGGGAGGAGCAGCATTTTGAGAAGTTGGAGATTAACAAAATTGTGGAAGAACTGACATAAGAAAAACCATCTGTGTTAGTGACAGATGGAGCTGTTTTTGAGAGCCTGGGTAAAGGGACTAGCTAAGAATTGATGGAACTTGAAGTTCCTGGGGAAGCTGGTTGCTCCCAGTGTGCAAGAAGGAAGTGGAGAAGTTGCTGGTGTAGTAAGGATGAGTAGCTGAGGTGGATGAGTAGCTGAGGTGGACAGTGGTGGTTTGCCAGTCCCTTGTCTCTTAAGTGCTGAAGTGCATAGGGGTAGACCAGATAAATATAGATGTGGCTGGAAACCTAGAACTGAAAATATTGCCACAGAAAGAGAAAAATAAAAGGACATGAGGAGAACTGGGACTCGTTTTGTGGCTTAATATTTTTTTCTAACTAGACCATTTTCTCTTCCAGCTAAATGAAAATGATGGCCATAAAGAAGATCTCCCTCCACAGCACATTCAGTGTTTTGCATGCCCAAGCTGCTTCCTCCTGTTCACCAAAAGTGCCGAGTGCTTGCAGCATATGTCAGAAAAGAACCACTTCCTCCAAGTTTCTAAATTGAGTGGTATGTTGCTACCAAGTGGGCTGCTTTTCATTTCTTCTGATAATTAATCCTCCTTATGATATGAAGTGACTTATATTTTTTTTCTTTGTAAAAACGCCTAAGGTTTTAAAGTTTATTTTTAATATAGCTCATTTTTCTATCAAGAATTTAAATGTGATACAGCTCTATAAGAAGAGATGTTTTGACATTCATATTTATGTGTAGAAATGAGTCTTCCATCACAGTTGGTTTAGTGAGAAACAGACTTCCTTTATCTTCATTATATCAGATATCTTATAAACTTCTCATCCTTCAAGTGACTGTGCAGCTACTGTCCTAAATAAGTTTACATTTAGGAACTTGGAACAAAACACAGATTTCTTTTTCAATTCTCATCAGACTGTCTGTGGTGTTGCTTCCCCTTCCTGTTCTGTCTGGAGTCTGCTGGAGGTTATTTTTTTTCTTGTCAGTCATCCTTAGCATTCCTGATGGAAAAGACCTCTGAAAGTTTCTTTTCTGTATAATTGCAAATTTAGCCTGCTTAGCTGGGACAGTGCTGTTGCTCTGATGCCTTGAACTGCCTGTGTGGCTATTGAAGCCTGAAATACTAGTTGTGTTGTGAGCTGGTAACATCCCAAAGCATGTTTAGTAGATGTGTCCATGGAAGACCTCTGATCCTGGCCTTGAAAACAGGGTTCATGACAATCACAGCTGTAACTGACTTCTTGGCTTTGACATCAGCTGTGGGCATCAAAACATTTACTTCACTGGTAGCTAAATGGCTGAGGTGGATGAGATACAGAGTTGACTGATTGAAGAAACTGCCATATTTTAGGTAGAATAGCTAAACCTGTGTGGCCAAAACAATTAGTCTAGTTATTACTCATCTTCATAATTATGCCTTCCAGCTTTTGCCCTCCCCCTGAGTGGCTGCAGGAAGTGTACAGTAAAGGACAGGCTTTGAGGGAATCTTCCTGCAGGTTGAGTCAGCACTGCTGTCTTCCTGGAGGTGACAGTCAGCTGCATGGTTCTGAGTTCTCTTCTGTATTGTAAATCTAATGTACTTTTATTCTCAGCTTATTAATTCTGAATGTGCTGACTGTAGATGCCTTTAAAAATGAGGCCATAGGGGTTTTTAGAAAAAAAAATAAATTCCTGGTGAGTTACTGCTTTGAAAAGATTAAAAGCACAAAATAGTATTTTCTTTTTTAGAGATGGATAGCACTGAGCTTGGTAAAAAAAAATGCTCCTTTTTTTCCTTTGCATTGGTGGGTCATGATTAATATAGGCATGGTCTGTTAGATGTAGTAGTGGAGGAGCAGACCACGTCCTGCTTNAAATTTAGAGGACAGTGAACACTGAGGATGGGAAAGAGACAGATGCTCAGAATATGTGGGAACTTGTTAAATGAATTGCATAGTTTTTATCTTTTTAAAACACACTGTCTTTAAACAAAAGCATATGTAATGACAGCTGGTGATAGAGGGGAAGAAGGTCAATAAGAACCTTCTGAACAAGATACCTTGTAGAAGGAGGAAAGGGGAAGTCAAGTCAGTCCCCAGGTGTGAAAAAGCAAGATGCCAATCCAGATACGAGATGGTTACAGAAGTTTTAAAAAATAATGGATTTATTTAAAGCTTCCATTCCACATTTACTGTGATTCAGATGACAGGACTGTAATTTGTTTTCTTGAGCCTTGTGACAGATCAGTACAATTGTGACTATTGTCACCTGAAATGCTATGAAATAACTCTTTAATGTGATCGCACTTTCTGCCACTCCATTTTACAGATGAAATGAAGGCTGACCTTCCTCTACCTTTCCCATCCTATGCAAAGAACCTTCTGATATCTCTGTGCAAGGAGGTTCCCTTCCAAGTCAAGTGTATATCCTGCTGCAAGATCCTGCGCTCACACATGGAATTAACGGCTCATTTCAGGTTTGTGAGACACACCTGTAGTTTAGAAAGTGAACATCCATAGATTCATAGATATTAGGGGTTGGAAAGGACCTAGAAGATCATCTAGTCCAACCCCCCTGCTTGAGCAGGATCACCTAGACCAAGTCACCCAGGAACAGATCAATTAAGAGGTATGTTCTCACTGGTGCTAGTGGTTTTCAGATAGATCATCTAGGACAATCTGAGTGTTGACTTCCTGAGTAAACTACCCAAAAACTGCCCCTTTTCCATGTCTTTTACTGTGCCTCGCCCACACCAGTCCAAGGCAGAAAGCTGGTTGATGTTTGTGTTCTTTTTGTTCCTTTCAGTAACAGAACAGAACGTGGTCTCTGTTCCACTATTTCTAAGTTGACAGCATATGATTTCTGCAATGTCCTCAGTCAACAACAGAACCACTGATCTAAGTTCTAGTTTTGGAAATTAGCACCCAGTTCCCTTTAAAGTGCAGAGACTAGGTAGGCATTGGGTAGTTTTGTTGGCAGGGTAACTGGGGAGTGAAAGTGTATGGGGGTTGCTGTTTCCAAGCACTAATTGCTGTAGCTACCAGGTTATATTTCAAAGTACATCTGAAAGGTTAAAAATGTTTCAGGTCGTGATATAACCTCTTAATTTTTTTTAATCCATTCTAGAATGCATTGTCATAATTCTGGACCTGTGGCACTGTCAAAGAAGAGCATCTCTCAAGTTGCAGAGGTATTTAAAACAAAAGGCCACTGTGAGAATTGTGATAAGCTGTTTGCCGATAGGAATGAAATCACCCAGCATAAGCAAACCACTCAACATAACATTAAAGTTTTTACTACAATGGAAGAGTCCATCTTGATGTTCTGCCATATCAATGGGAAAAATAAGAATCAGTCTCACTTGTTGCATGTTGCGGATCGCTCAAGACTGCTGCTTAAAAGGCATTTGACTTCCAATGAGTCTCCCAGTGAAGGGGAGTCTACTCCTTCAAAACGGAAGAGTGACTTAAAAGGTGAAAATGAGGATCCTATAGCAGACCAAAGTCATGGTAATGCCTGCAAAGTAAAAGTCTGGTTTTGCGAATGCCTTCAAAAGTTTTTTGCAGAAGAGTTGGTAGAAAAGCACATTTTATCAGCAAATAGGATCTGTCACAAGTGTGCTGTGTGTGGAAAGCTGGCAGAAAATTCAAGCATAATACGGCTGCATATGAGCCGATTCCACGGGGGGGCACACCTGACTAACTTCCTTCACTGGTGCAGAGCATGCTCTGTAGATCTTGCAGAAGAGGAGGTTATGAGACATGTGACTGAATTTCACGGTGGACATAGTTACTACTATGAGCAAGAAGCTCTAGAAGATCAACCTATGCCCTCGGCTTCTGGTGTCACATGCATTGCTGCAGGGGAAAGGGACAATGGCGTTCCTAGTCCTAAGGAAGCATCCCCTGAGAAAAGCCCTGCTCTGGGGAAATGGCAGTGCCGTGTCTGTGAGGAGATGTTTGGATCCGAGGAGAGTGTTCAGCAGCATTGCATGTCCTTAGAGAGCCACACCTTCCACAGGTACTGCTGTGGCTTGTGCAAGAGCCACTTCTGCAAAGTGGGGACGCTACAGCGACACTTCCAAGAGCATCATAACCAGGAGGTACAGACTAAATACTTCTGTGGCCTTTGTGGTAATCTCTTCTTTGACACAGAAGAAGAATTTCTACACCATTATAAGGAGGTTCATAGTAGGGACTATGCGTTTGTGCCTGAGCAGGTGGAAGCATCAATAAAAAAAGAGGAAGACTTTCTCCCAGTAGAAAAAGGAAACCGTTTGACCTGTGGCTGCCGGGCAGTTTACGTCTCCAAAATCAACAGGAGGAACGACTACACGAGTTGCCAGAAGGCCATGCTGCAAAAAGGGAATTTATGGTTTCGTTGCTGCTGCTGTTCTGCCACTGCACAGAATTTTGCTGATCTGAGAAGTCATCTCAAGGGTCACGTGTCACGGCAGCGCAAGGAGGAGATGTATGTTGTTAGATGTGCTGCGTGCAACAGAAACTTCGGCGACCTGCAGAGCGCACATCAGCACTACCACATGGAACACTGCTTCTTGGAGAAACCTGATCTAGCAAGTCTTGCATCAGAATCAGAAAACATGGTGTTTGATTTCACAGCGAGCGGGGCATGCGTGGACAGGAAACCTCACAAGAGAAAGCTTCCAGCATCTCCATCCAAGACTCAGGCAAGATCACCGTTGTCTCCCGTGCCGAGGAAGAGGGAAAAAGAGAACTCTGCACACTCTGAAGAACCTGGCGAAGGTTTGTAGATTTATTTTTTTTATAGAATTTTTCTTATTTTTTTTAACATTAGAAAAATACTTCAACACACTGTGTTTCTGTGTTAGTACAAGTGTAGCATGCAGTTTACCAACATCCAGTCTATAAATAAACTCAGAATTTATTAGTTATTTCTCAGAGATGCTTTTTGAATTCTTGATACTGAGTTTCCAGAAATAGGACTCAATTTTTGCTATATGCCATATGCATGAAGACTGTAAAAGCCAAAAGATAGGCAGATAGGAGAAACCTGGGACTGAAACACTAATTGTCAAATCAGTTGGCATCATCGTTTGGTGTTAAAAGGGAGAGGACAAAGACCCAAAAGGAGAGACCTAACTCCTAGAAATGCAGAAGTGGTCTGTAACTCACACATTCAAGAAAATTTTCTTGTCTTTATATGTGTAAATATTTATGTACTTGAGAGTGTTTTCTGTGGGGACAGTCCTCCTAAAGCACCATCTTCTCAGCTTCCTTAGTTTGCTAAAAAGTAATATCAACTGAGAATTTATATTCTCATCAGTATGTTTTAGTTGGTGGTGGTTTTGTTTTGGTTTTGTTTTTTTCCTTGAGCATGCAAGTTCATTTTCTTAAGTTTGTCACTTCTTCCAACCTAAGCTGTTCTATGATTCTGAGAATGACATCAAGAATATTGATGGTGTACTTTGTGTTCAAAAATTGTGTTTTTTAATTACCTGTGGTATTATAATGCTTTTGATTAAAAGGTTGCCATTTATCTAAGGCACACAACAAGTATGTCTCCAAACATTTTACATGCTTTCTTGCTTGTAAGCAATGAAATGTGTCAGACTTGCTGTAGTAGGGAGTACACAGTTGAATAGTAAAGAAAGTATTAAAATGTCTCAGTGCAGGACAACAGTTTCTATGCCAACCATAAAACTATCCAGCTCTACACCATCATGCAGCTAGATTCTACTTTCTTTTGTCTATTTGTGCATTAATAAATGCTACTTTAGTTGATTTAAAAGCAATGCAGTCACCAAAATAGGGTCATGTTTTGTAACTTTCAGCTTACAGAACAGTTGCATACATTAATTTTCAACAGCATGTCTTCAATTGATATATATAGTGGTTGACCAGAAAGTCAGGTGAACTTCTAAATGCATCCTTTTTATCCCATTGAAGATTATGAACTTCCTGATCTTGACTACCTGAGTACCATGACTCACATTGTGTTGGTGGATCTGGACAACTGGGGAAGCTTGTTCACACAGCTGCCAGCTAACCTGAACCAAGGGACGTTCATCTGGGGATTTCAAGGTAAAAAGTTGAAGGAAATAGAGAAGATTAACATGACTAGGCAAATATTTGAGCAGACATTCTTTGAACAGAAACAGGCAGCCAGTGGGGCTTCCTCAGTCAGTGTCATGGGCACCATGGGATAGGAATGTTGTTAAACTTTTCTAACTCAGATTTGATCTCCTCTACTCCTGTTATTCAGTGTAAAATATTGTTCCAGTATTGCTGNTGTGTAAATATTTATGTACTTGAGAGTGTTTTCTGTGGGGACAGTCCTCCTAAAGCACCATCTTCTCAGCTTCCTTAGTTTGCTAAAAAGTAATATCAACTGAGAATTTATATTCTCATCAGTATGTTTTAGTTGGTGGTGGTTTTGTTTTGGTTTTGTTTTTTTCCTTGAGCATGCAAGTTCATTTTCTTAAGTTTGTCACTTCTTCCAACCTAAGCTGTTCTATGATTCTGAGAATGACATCAAGAATATTGATGGTGTACTTTGTGTTCAAAAATTGTGTTTTTTAATTACCTGTGGTATTATAATGCTTTTGATTAAAAGGTTGCCATTTATCTATGGCACACAACAAGTATGTCTCCAAACATTTTACATGCTTTCTTGCTTGTAAGCAATGAAATGTGTCAGACTTGCTGTAGTAGGGAGTACACAGTTGAATAGTAAAGAAAGTATTAAAATGTCTCAGTGCAGGACAACAGTTTCTATGCCAACCATAAAACTATCCAGCTCTACACCATCATGCAGCTAGATTCTACTTTCTTTTGTCTATTTGTGCATTAATAAATGCTACTTTAGTTGATTTAAAAGCAATGCAGTCACCAAAATAGGGTCATGTTTTGTAACTTTCAGCTTACAGAACAGTTGCATACATTAATTTTCAACAGCATGTCTTCAATTGATATATATAGTGGTTGACCAGAAAGTCAGGTGAACTTCTAAATGCATCCTTTTTATCCCATTGAAGATTATGAACTTCCTGATCTTGACTACCTGAGTACCATGACTCACATTGTGTTGGTGGATCTGGACAACTGGGGAAGCTTGTTCACACAGCTGCCAGCTAACCTGAACCAAGGGACGTTCATCTGGGGATTTCAAGGTAAAAAGTTGAAGGAAATAGAGAAGATTAACATGACTAGGCAAATATTTGAGCAGACATTCTTTGAACAGAAACAGGCAGCCAGTGGGGCTTCCTCAGTCAGTGTCATGGGCACCATGGGATAGGAATGTTGTTAAACTTTTCTAACTCAGATTTGATCTCCTCTACTCCTGTTATTCAGTGTAAAATATTGTTCCAGTATTGCTGAATGGTTTAGGTTTGCTTCTAGGCTGAGTTTAGGTTGCATCATAGAAGGTTTTCATAGTTACCAGCCATAATACTTGGGGATTCTTTTCTTTCTAACTTCCAAGTCCTTGTCATAATGTTATTTTTCATTTTAGTTATAAAAGACATGATTTTACATTCTCATACTTGAATTTTGATCTGTCTCTGGCCTAAGAATAACAAAGTCCCTGGTCATTCTGTACATCAATAGGAGTGTCTCACCAGAAGACACCAGTAGTGGTACAGGGTGCTTGATGGAATTCAGATGGTTACATGTTTGTAGGAGTTTTTGTGAAGTCAGTCAATAGCATCCCTTTAACTACTTGACTATTATTGTTAATATGTTAAAGGTGAGTGTAGGGAGGATGGAGCCAGACTCTTCTCCATGTCATCCAATGACAGGCAATGAGTGCAAGTTGGAGCACAAGAGGTTTAGGGTAAACACGAGGAAAAACTTTTTCACAGTGAGGGTGACAGAGCCTGGCAGGGGCTGCCCAGGGAGGTTGTGGAGACTCCTTCTCTGGAGATATTCCAGACCTGCCTGGATCTGTTCCTGTGTGACTTAGTCTAGGTGACCGTGCTAAAAATTCCCCTGAGAAAAATCAGCAGTCTTAGTGTCAACTATATTGTTACAGAGCATGGGAAGGCTGAGGCTTCCAGGCACATCTGGATTTATTGTTGTAGGTGCCCTCTCCTAATAATGGCTTACAGAGTGATTTGGTGCATGCTAGTCTTGTTGGCTTAACCTGTGAAAATACAGCAACATTCCCATCTCTTGATATTTTCCTGCATTTCATAAACACATCTGAAATTTATTTATTTTTATATTATAGTTTTGCATTATTTCTGTTATTCCTTTTGCTGATAATTTGCTGCTATTCCTTTGCTTTGAGTTTTTCCATTGTATTGCAGTTCTGTCATTTTTTGGCTATCCTGGTCAAATGTTCATGTTGTAATTTTTATGCAGCCAAAAGCCAGGGTTGGTGGTTACCAGTCTTTCCCAAATAGCAGTGACCAAGACTTTGGCCAACACATAAGAATGAATTGCATGTACCCTTTTTCCCATGGGCAGATACTCCTAAATTGTTTCTGCATAGTCTGTTATTAAAGCTTTGAGCCTTAAGGTAATTTTTATATCCTCTTATAGCCATCATGATGAAAAGGAAAAAAAAAGAAAGGGGGTAGAAAAAAACCCCCAAATAACAAAAAGCCTCAGGAGAGATCTACTGAAAATTGCTTCTACTTTGTCAGCCTGGGTGTGGGCAGGTTGGAATTCACAATCCTCTGCAGCCTGTTTTCTTGAGCCATAGTTTCACATGTCCTCCCATGAAGTGCCATCATTGGCTGCTTTCACTTTCCATTCAAAATCCTTTGTTATATTCAGCCACTCTATCATCTAGCAGATAATGCAACCTTTTTTTTTCCCCCTCCCCATTACAAACCCATTATTTATTAGCAATTGGGAATGTCATGAAATTCTTACTCTTTCTCTTCAAATTATCCTTTCATTTGTTTGGTTTTTTTAGGTTGCCATAGTAACTGCAAATTACTGTTTTTCTGCTCCTCTTGAGAGACTTGCTCCTATCCTTTCTTTTCCAACCTGTTTCAGCCTGGTTTTCTTTTTATCTGCAGCAGGCCTATTACTCAGCTCATCTCCATTATCCAACTATTTTCTCAGCCAGTAACTGTATGTTTTAGGATACTGTTTAGAAAAACCTTGCACTTTCCCCCTCCACCTCCCCCCAGATGTAGACTCAATTTTCTTATCCTTAACTAGATCCAAGTGTTTGTCAGGACTCCAGCATTTGTTTCAGCCATTGCTCCAGCTCTCTTGGATCCACTTAAAAAAAGATTTCTGACCCCTGATGTGTTAGGCAGCTGTAGAGTGTGTTGGAAATAATCTTAGGCATTACATTAATAAAGGATTCACTATGAGAAGCATTTCTGTTACTTGCACTGTGTTCCCAGAGCTCCTTTGCTTCTTCACATTAAGCATAACTATGCTCAAAACTGGAAAAAAAGGTACACCCTTGTGTCTAAATGAACATGATATCCAGAAGATAAGCTTTTCAATAAAATTAATATGAAATTTATTGAGGGTCTCTATCAAAAACCCTCAAAAAGCTACTTTGTCCTTTTTTGCTTTCTAGCCCAAGAAGGTTAGGGTTCTTTCAGGATTTTGGTTGTATGTTTAGCTTTCACATAGATCAAAAGAATTTCTGTTTTTAAAGCTAGATTTCTTTGCCTTTGATTTATTGCATTCTTAATTCATAGTGTCATTTGTTTGCTTGGGGATTCTTTTCAATTATTTTTTTTTTTTCCTTTTTCACTGTTCAGGAGGATATGGCAACTGGAAACCTCCAGTGCAGTGCAAAATTTACAATTACCTTAAGAGAATTGGCTGTTTCTTTCTTCATCCACGTTGCAGTACCAGAAGAGAAGCAGCAGACTTTGCTCTCTGTGTTCATGTAAGTTAGTGCACACATTCTTCACTGCTGTGCTTTCTGTACCTGGAGTGGCAGGATAGCTGCTAGATGGTCAACACTAATTGCAGATGAGATTCTTAGATTCTCTTCCTGTTAATTCTGCATCCACTAAAAAGAATGAAAAGCTGTCACTGAACTGAGTGGAGACAGCATGTTGAAAAGTGATGTAGCGTTTTTTTTGTTTTGTTTTTTCTTCTTTCCAAAGGAATAAAATTGTTAGATCAAATAGGATATCAGTCTCTCTTGGAGGGAAGGGAGGCTGGTTAGGGAATGAACAATGAAAAAGCACAATTGTTACAGTTTCAGACAGAAATGTTTGACTCCCACCTGTCTCTTCAAGTAGTTCAAATCCAGGGCAGTCTTTAAGATGGAATTGTATGGATGATGGTTTGAGAGACCCTGTTGAGCTGGGCAGTGCAGTATGTCTGTTCAGTAGATGTAGGGCTTAGGCTGGGTTGGGAGAGGTGTGGGTGAAGGATGGGAATCTGGGATCCTATGGGAACTCCTGTTCTTAATATAGTGCTTTATCAGTTAGATAAAACTGAGACTCTAATTATGTGATATAAGCATGTCTTGCAGCACTATTCGTATGTTACATGACATTTTGGGTTTTGATTCTTAAAATGCTCTGCACAGATGACTCATTTAAAATGAGTAGATGGTTCTGAAATGCTGCCTTTTAGGAATTTGTTCTATACTCCCATAAATAAAAGCAGTGTCAGCCTGTTGAAATAATCCCTTTCACAGTTGTATAATGTGCATTAGACTGTAAAAGCAGAAGTAAATTGCTGTAGAAGGCTTTCCTGTGAGGAGCTGTACAAAAAGCCTGCCAAACACACCAGATCAACTCTTGTGATTTGTTTCTGTACAGGCTGGTCGTCTGGATGAGCATTTGCCCAAGCAAATACCTTTCACTATTCTGTCTGGAGACAAAAGCTTCCTGGAACTAGAAGCTCAATTTAAGATGACCCAGAGGTCAGCTCGCATCCTAAATCCTCACCACATTGAAGGAGACATGATGTGTGCCTTGCTAAACAGCATCTCAGATACTACAAAAGGTAGAAAGTAAACAACAAACACCAACTTTCCAGGAAACCCATGGCTCTTTCCAATAAAATCATTGAACACTGCTCATGGTAACACAAGCTGTTGCTTGATGCTTCTTTTACTGCTGTTTCAGAGAAATAGATCAGAAAATCAATTTGCTTGGGGCAAACACTGAAGCCAGGCTTAATTAAGCATTTTTATTAAACATTACAAATTCTCTTCTCACTGTGTTCTTTATTACAGCAATAGAGAAACTGTTATTTCAGTCTGAAAACTTTCTACTTAAGAGAAACTGTTTAGAGCACTCTTATGGGCATACTTGCCAGTTTGTACTCAGATCTGCTTTGCTTGTTATCTTCTGGGTCTGAAACAAATGTGACCCTTCTAAAGCATCATTATTTCCCAAAATATCTCTGGCTGTTTTCACTGGGATTGTCCTGGCTGCTTCCAGTCACTTGCTGAGTGTCTCCATGGGCATGTGGCTCATGCCTGTTTGGAGGGAACATATCAAAGAATTATTCAGAGTTCTCTAGAGTGCTGTGTTCTAATCAATGATGCACTAAAATGGTCACACTGGTTTTACATAGGATGAGCAAAGGGGTCTGAGCCAGCTCATTTTTATGCAAGATGATTTCTAATACTTGGTATTTAAAAATATCTTCAAGTAAAGTTTTCTTACCAGACCTGACATTTTTCCACAGACACTTTAGTGTGTTCCTTGACTGATTCTTGTGGCTGGTAAATTGAGAACATATTACAGACAGCAGTTTCTGAATTAGCCCTAAACTATTTTCATAAAAATACACTTGCTCATCTTGATTCAGCTGTATGGAGCTATCCCAGGGTTCTGCTGTTCTACCAGGAAGCTGAAAGTGGAGTGCTGGCACTGAATGGTCAATTGGCATAGATTAATTAGAGGGGAAAAAGAAGGATAGGATAATTAAATGGATTCCTGAAAAAAACCCAAAATAATAAAAAAACCCTTTCTGTGGTAAGCTGGAATTCATTTATGTGCTTACAGAGTTTTGAACTGAAGAGGTGCTTGTAGTGTTTTCTGGCCACCCCAAGCATTTGCTGGCCTAGGTTTTTCAGCTGGTTTATGGAGGTGGAAGCAGCCACAGCAGTAAAATTTCTTGGCATGGTGAATTACAGAAGTGTGACTTTCACCAATTAAAGTCAAGATTACCCTTCTCCACAGTCAGCCATAAAAGCACATATTGAATCATTGCATTCCCACTATGAATACTTTCTCTGTAGAGCATATTGAAATGCCTAGATTGGTAGAGGTCTTTAATACAATTACAGCTGTAACTATATTACTGTGGGAGTCTATTTTTGCTTTGAGAACTCTACATAGTTTTGGGAGGAAGAGTTAGAAGAGAGCTGTAACTTCAAAGCAGTCATTTTAAGTCAGTTTAGCTGTAAGTCAGTTTATCTGTAGAGGTTCTTTGTTGTACAGATTGTTGTATGACTTAAAATACCATCGGTTATCGGTTTTGATAACATGCTCCACAAGCTGGAGCATAGGAGCTTTTGAGTAAATATAATGAGAAACTGCTTCACTGTGAGGGTGACAGAGCCCTGGGACAGGCTGCCCAGAGAAGTTGTGAAGTCTCCTTCCTTGGAGACATCCAAAACCCACCTGGATGCATTCCTGTGTGACCTGGTCTAGGTGATCCTGCTCTGGCAGGGGGTTGGACTAGATAATATTCAGAGGTCCCTTCCAACCCCCAGTGTTCTGTGATGGTGATGCTCATGGTGTGATGAGTTGATGTTGTTACCAAGAGTCTACAGCATTGTTTGGTTTGCTTTGGTGTTCTGTTGTTTGTGTTTTTTTGTTGGTTTGGTTTGTTATTGTTGGTTGGATTGATTGTTGTTGTTGTTTTTTTGGTCACACTTCACTGTGTGACTCAGCAGCGTCAGCAAGTGTTTACAGGCACTGCTGTGGCCAGAGGGGTATGGGAGGGCTGAGATGGAAAGTCATGCAATGTATCAGGCTGGTATAACCTGTTGTCCTGTTACTGAAATGCAGCTGGATATAAGGAAATGCAGACAAGAATTGCTTGCTTTGTGACTTTCTCAAGTCTATGGCTATTTATTCTGGAGGGAGAAATGAGTGAGAAACAGTTACCACAGGGACTTGTGTTGAAAACATTTAAGAGAGTTGTTGGTATTGGATGAGGTTCAAAATGAAGAAGCTGTTTCCATGAGTCACTATCACAGAGTTATCACCAGCTTGTGAGCAACTGGATTGTCTGGATTGTGGCAGTCTCTGACAATTGCACCTTTTGAACCATTTTACCATGTGAGCAGAACTGTGGGAACTGTTATGTGAATTCCTTTTAAAATGTGTATGTTGCAATAGGATATCAACTGTATGTTACCATAGGAGACCACTAGCTGTAGTGGATGCATGAAAAAAAACTTGTTTTGACAGAAGTGATTTTAGTGTAAGCTCATGGCTTTAGCTTAACTGTATTTGTGATTCAGCAAGGAATCTATTCCTTTATTTATTTACAGTTTTTGAAGTGGGTACAGCCTGTTGCAGGAGGGAGTAATGAGGGAGTCCCCCTGGAGTTGCAGCACTGTCCTTAGCTGCCATAGGAAGTCTTTATTGGCTGTGGTGTGTCAGTGGCATCTCCTCTGTGCATCTTTGAATGTGTGCATATGCCCTAAGGAGAAAGAAATATGTTAAAACCTAAGATGATGAGTCTGAACAAGAATTGTAGTTAAGTGGATGAACTGGGAAGACCTCACCACTGAGATCATACAAAATTATCCTCAAGGTTTAGTTTAATCTGGATTTGAATTTTAGAGAGTTGTCTAAGATGAAGGGTAAATGAAGGTCTGAGTGACCATCGTGGTACTGGCCACAGTCTCAAAAAAATGCAATTTGAGGAAGGTGGGGGATGGAGAGCTTTGTTTTCAGTCATGCCAGGCCTGAATGAGCAGATGAAGGAGCATCTCTAGGGAGAGATTTATCAGAGGGAAGCTTTAGTTTGTATGGAGGAAGAGAGGTCTTGTGTATTTGTGAACCCTCAGCAGGGAGCAGCTGTACTTGTGTTTGCAGATGATGTTACCTTCATGAAGAAATGGAGGTGAGAGCAGTAAGAATTAGGAAGGAGCACATGAAGAGGATCCTGCAGGGATGTGTTCAAGTAGGAATAAACAAAAGGAATTCTGAAAACCAGGAAAGAGTATTTTAAAGGCAGCACGATCAGACATTCATAGTGTGATTGCTAACAAAGGTAAGGGTGGGTGATCTTAAGATTTTGGTCAGTTGAGTTAACTTTAATGGTATGACCAAAGGGAGGGTACCACTAAAACTTCAGATATCAACTGTGAAAAGAAAGGTGGTGGTGGTTGGAGAGACAGTGAGTTGTGTGGTATTAATGTCACTGTACATTGGAATGGGAAAGAGGCAGGTGAGGTGGGGAGTTCCTGGAAAGCCTGAGAGGAGTAGCATTGTAGGAGAGAGGCAGAGGGCTGGAGACTGCATGGGGTGTGAGGTGGTTGGCAGGTGTGTTAAGCAGTTGTGTGGCAAGGGAGGAGGAGTGAGGCTGTGGAAGTAGTCTCTGATGAGACAAAGGAACTGGTAAAGCTGATGGAAATTAAGGGGGGGGTGGTAGCTAGAGAGGTTGCAAGGCAAGGGGATCAGGTACAGGGGGAATGACTGAGCCATGTGGGCAGACAATCCAGATTAATCTGTGGTGCTCTGGTGTCAGGACAGTGGGTGGCGCCACTCCCCAGAATAGGGCTCTGTGAGAGGCTCATAAAATGGCCAAAGAATCACTATACTTCCTCCCATCTATTGGGTTGATCTTTCTGATTTCTATATTCATTCACAGTTTGCTTTTGTGATTTATTTTTTTCCCTTTTGTCAGGAATTTGGCAATACTTGAGGACAATGGAGAGCAGGATGATACCTTTAAGAGAATAGGTACAATCAGTTTTCTAGCTGCTGTTTCTTTAACAAAATATACTAGAGAAGAGTCTCTGTCTTAAGAATATACTGTTCTCACAAGAGAGATGGGACACACCTGATTTTTCTAAATGAAACATTCTAATTTGCTATTCATCATCATCAGATGTCAGCAGTACCAGGAGTAAATGCTGATGAAGTGTGGGCTGGATGAGCAAACTGAGATGGATTGAAAACTGACTAATGGCCAGACCAAAAATATGGTGATCAGTGGCATGAAGACCAGTTGGAGCCCACTAACTTGCTGTGTGCCCCACACATCAGTACTGGCTCTGGTCTTGTTTAAGGTCTTAATTAATGACCTAGGTGGTGGGGCAGAGTGTACCCTAAACAGGTTGGCTGATGACACAAAACTGGGAGTGGCAGCTGTCCTGCTATCTAGAGGAACCTTGACGGGGGAGAAATGGCCTGACAGGAACCTCATGAAGTTCAAGAAGTGCAAAGTCTTGCACCTGGGGAGGAGCAACCCCATGGGACTGATACAGGCTGACCATGGGTCAGTACACTTAGAATCTTAGAAACATCATGATTTAGGTTGAAGGGACCTTTAAAGGTCATCTAGCCCAAGCCCCTGCAGTGAGCAGGGACATCTTCAACTAGATCAGGTTGCTCAGAGTCCTGTCCAACCTGACTTTAAATGTCTCCAGGGATGAGGCATCTACCACATCTCCAGGCAACCTGTTCAAGTGCTCCACTACCCTCATTGTTAGAAAGTTCTTCCTTTATCTAGTCTAAATCCACCCCCTCTTAGTTAAAAACCATTAAAACCCCTTGTGCTGTCACAACAGGCCCTGCTAAAAATCTGGTTCCATCTTTCTTCAAAGTCCCCTTCAAGTACCAAAAGGCCTCTATAAGATCTCCCTGGAGCTTTCTCTCCTCCAGGCTGAACAACCACAACTCTCTTGGCCTCTTTTCATAGGAGAGGTGTTCCAGCTCTGAGAATTTCTGTGGCCCTTCTCTGGACCTGCTTCAAGAAGTCTGTCTGTCTTCTGCTGAGGACTACAACTGCCCTACAGTTCAGCACCATAAGACCTTATTACAGAGACTTCCTCCCCAATTAGCAGGAGCTTGTAGCAGAAGAATTAATCCATAATGTGAATCATTAACTTGTTTGTTGCTTGGTTTTGTTTTTAATGTGTAGTTTACACAAATTGTTTCAAATCAATGAAAGAATAAAACCAGACAATCCACCTTAGGTATACCAATCCCTACTACACCCTCCCAAATAGAGCTGTCATTCTGGAGCTAAAACCTCATAAACAGCATTACTTAGAAAGGGAAATGTGGTAAAGTTTTGGCTGGGCTTGGCTATGATAAGTCAGAGGATGATCAGTTGAATTACAGCACCCCACTTTCAACATTTAGGCCACAAAATGCAGCTGAGATGGTGTGTAGACAAGGACACTCTGTAACACTTCTTCCTCTAATTATAGCCTTAATTCATTTTGTAGAAAGAGAGTAATATCTTTTTTTTTTAACTTGAGTAGTTAAAAAAAAATCAAATGCAAAAGACACTAATAGTGGCTTCTGCAAATTATTACTTGTTACTACTTGAAAATAATGTAAAATTGAAGCAGTCTGCCTCTAGATTTTGGAAGAAAGGGAAGAAGGTAGCTGGAAAATAACTGTCTCTTGAGTTACAGTCTTAAACTACCACTATAATGTATATTTTACCTTGATTTTTGGATCATAATAAGTGTATTCAAATCCAACCTACATTGTTACAGTAAAAGAAAAGCAAGAGGGAACTGTTTTTGTTTTGTTTAATTAGAAGCAATGTGTAATTTGTGTTCAATTTGTGCATTTTAAGGTTCAGATAGTGAAGAGGATGAAGATACCAAACTAACAATGAAGAGGAGTTTAGAAGAAGCAAAGAAACAAGAAGGTCTGTTGAATTTTACTTTTCTGTGCTCATGAATGCTATTAATTATGAAAACTAAACTTTAAAAAATCAGTTTTATGGCAACTGCCCTCTTAAGAATCCTCTCTAAAATATGCTGGGCAATCTGAAGTAGTTAGGAACATTGTGATGAGTTATAAATAAAGAATAATATCCTAAGACAAGTATGCCAGCAGACTCAACATCTATTTTACTGGTGGGTATTGTGTAATGAAGGACTTGGCTGAGCTCAGTTTGCACCAGTTTAATATGACTGTGTTGACTCAGACTAGAACTACTGATTACATAGCTGAACTTCTGAATAAATAGTTTGAAATTAGATATTGTATCTCAGCAAAGCACTCTGGTCTCCTAAAAGGGTTCTAGATTTATGGCCAAGTTTGAGTCAGCAGTGCAGCTGTCAGCTTGCATCATATCTTACCTTAGTTTTGTTTCCATCCTTTTGCTGTTGTGCTTAGTGGTGGTGTTCATACAACATAGCCATACATTTTTGGTGACAGACTACAGTGCACTTCAGGTAAAAAATAATGTATTGTTTAAAGGCTTGACTCTGCCCTTCCACCTGATGGAAATAAAATGAACTAAAAAAAAAATAAAAATTGTACAAGGTCAGTGATAGATTTGATAAAAAAAAAATCTAGATAACTAGATTTTGTATTCTCAAAATTGATTCAGTTATACATTTACCAGCTGATACTTAATATTCTTACTGTGTCCAACATAGTGGTCTGCAGTACTGAAAGGCTGCCACACTGGGGTCCCCCTGGCACTGGATATTGCCCCTGGGGCCAGCAGAGGCATTTGGTGCATTAATCATGGCCCAGTTCTGATGCTGCAGTTCTGGAGGCATCTGACCTCACGAAGCAGTCTGGGTTTGACTGTGTTCACTGGCTTTCTGTGATTAATGGTGCTTCTTTCCTGGGGTAAGACAGAGTGAGGAGGCAAAATCAACCCCAGAGAGGGGCAAAAAGGAAAAAGCACTGGCAGCAGCTGGAAGAGGAGAAAGCAAAATCAAAGTGTAGGAAGCAGAAGCAGCTGCTTCAGCATCTCCAGGGAATAATCACTGTGGAGCTAACTACAGTCACTAGCCACAGAGCCACAGCTTGGACCTAATTCTTGGTTCTTGCATGTGCTTAGTGGCTAATTGACAACATATTTGAATGCAAGCAGTTGTCTGCAAGTGGGTTTCTGTTTTATTTTGGTTTCAAAGTTGTTGTTTGTGTGGCTGTGTAATGTTTCCCTTCCGGAAGCTCAACTTCTCTGTTGTTAATAGTGCCAGATGTTACAGTAAAGTCTAGGTGAATTGATATGGCTCTGCTGACAGGAGATTCATTGATAGTATTTCTTTTCCAAATCAATTTTTCTTGGTCTGTTTTATGCAAGGCCTAGAGGTTTTAAAATCCATTATGTTGATAGCTATTAACTATAGCNTACTTAGAAAGGGAAATGTGGTAAAGTTTTGGCTGGGCTTGGCTATGATAAGTCAGAGGATGATCAGTTGAATTACAGCACCCCACTTTCAACATTTAGGCCACAAAATGCAGCTGAGATGGTGTGTAGACAAGGACACTCTGTAACACTTCTTCCTCTAATTATAGCCTTAATTCATTTTGTAGAAAGAGAGTAATATCTTTTTTTTTTAACTTGAGTAGTTAAAAAAAAATCAAATGCAAAAGACACTAATAGTGGCTTCTGCAAATTATTACTTGTTACTACTTGAAAATAATGTAAAATTGAAGCAGTCTGCCTCTAGATTTTGGAAGAAAGGGAAGAAGGTAGCTGGAAAATAACTGTCTCTTGAGTTACAGTCTTAAACTACCACTATAATGTATATTTTACCTTGATTTTTGGATCATAATAAGTGTATTCAAATCCAACCTACATTGTTACAGTAAAAGAAAAGCAAGAGGGAACTGTTTTTGTTTTGTTTAATTAGAAGCAATGTGTAATTTGTGTTCAATTTGTGCATTTTAAGGTTCAGATAGTGAAGAGGATGAAGATACCAAACTAACAATGAAGAGGAGTTTAGAAGAAGCAAAGAAACAAGAAGGTCTGTTGAATTTTACTTTTCTGTGCTCATGAATGCTATTAATTATGAAAACTAAACTTTAAAAAATCAGTTTTATGGCAACTGCCCTCTTAAGAATCCTCTCTAAAATATGCTGGGCAATCTGAAGTAGTTAGGAACATTGTGATGAGTTATAAATAAAGAATAATATCCTAAGACAAGTATGCCAGCAGACTCAACATCTATTTTACTGGTGGGTATTGTGTAATGAAGGACTTGGCTGAGCTCAGTTTGCACCAGTTTAATATGACTGTGTTGACTCAGACTAGAACTACTGATTACATAGCTGAACTTCTGAATAAATAGTTTGAAATTAGATATTGTATCTCAGCAAAGCACTCTGGTCTCCTAAAAGGGTTCTAGATTTATGGCCAAGTTTGAGTCAGCAGTGCAGCTGTCAGCTTGCATCATATCTTACCTTAGTTTTGTTTCCATCCTTTTGCTGTTGTGCTTAGTGGTGGTGTTCATACAACATAGCCATACATTTTTGGTGACAGACTACAGTGCACTTCAGGTAAAAAATAATGTATTGTTTAAAGGCTTGACTCTGCCCTTCCACCTGATGGAAATAAAATGAACTAAAAAAAAAATAAAAATTGTACAAGGTCAGTGATAGATTTGATAAAAAAAAAATCTAGATAACTAGATTTTGTATTCTCAAAATTGATTCAGTTATACATTTACCAGCTGATACTTAATATTCTTACTGTGTCCAACATAGTGGTCTGCAGTACTGAAAGGCTGCCACACTGGGGTCCCCCTGGCACTGGATATTGCCCCTGGGGCCAGCAGAGGCATTTGGTGCATTAATCATGGCCCAGTTCTGATGCTGCAGTTCTGGAGGCATCTGACCTCACGAAGCAGTCTGGGTTTGACTGTGTTCACTGGCTTTCTGTGATTAATGGTGCTTCTTTCCTGGGGTAAGACAGAGTGAGGAGGCAAAATCAACCCCAGAGAGGGGCAAAAAGGAAAAAGCACTGGCAGCAGCTGGAAGAGGAGAAAGCAAAATCAAAGTGTATGAAGCAGAAGCAGCTGCTTCAGCATCTCCAGGGAATAATCACTGTGGAGCTAACTACAGTCACTAGCCACAGAGCCACAGCTTGGACCTAATTCTTGGTTCTTGCATGTGCTTAGTGGCTAATTGACAACATATTTGAATGCAAGCAGTTGTCTGCAAGTGGGTTTCTGTTTTATTTTGGTTTCAAAGTTGTTGTTTGTGTGGCTGTGTAATGTTTCCCTTCCGGAAGCTCAACTTCTCTGTTGTTAATAGTGCCAGATGTTACAGTAAAGTCTAGGTGAATTGATATGGCTCTGCTGACAGGAGATTCATTGATAGTATTTCTTTTCCAAATCAATTTTTCTTGGTCTGTTTTATGCAAGGCCTAGAGGTTTTAAAATCCATTATGTTGATAGCTATTAACTATAGCTTCATTTGGCGTAAGAATAGACAGCTTTTTTTATCTAGGACGTGTTTGTGTCCCCCTAAAGCAGAAGGTGAGCAATTCAGGAATGAAAATGTGTCTGAAAGCTACTCTAGTTTAAGACACAGGCAATGTAATGAAGAACAAAGCAAGGCTGAGCACAGGAGCAAAAGAAAACAAAGTTTTGTAGTTTTATTCTCTGCTTCCCACCCAATGTCCGGCCCGTTCTGGGAAGCAGGGGCTCCAAACACACTGTGGTCACTTTGGATGACAAGAGGGTGCTCCCTGCCCTCCCCTCCTTTTTTTTCCTCTCCTGGCTTTTACAGTTCAGACATATGTGTGGAATATCCCCTTTGTCAGCTTGGGTCAGCTGTCCTGGTTGCATCCCCTCCCAAGATCTTGTCCACCCCATCCCACAGCCCAGGGAATGTTGGCAACCAGCCTTGGTGCTGTGAGCCCTGCCCGGCAGCAGCCATAACCTGGGGGTGTGACCAGCACCTTTCCAGCTGCAGTGCAAAGCACAGCTCTGGGAGGGCTGCTGTGGGGAAAATCAACCCCAGCTCAGTCACACCCAATCCAATCAACAGTGCAAGGTTGTAAATGTGGTTCCTATATTTTGAAGTGATGAAAAGATGGCATGAGACAGAAGGTGGAAAAAATAATTTCATTCTGTTTCTCCACCTTTTTTTGCATCACGTGCCCATGGAAGTTACTTGTTGCTTTATGTAGTAACATTAATATAGTTGTTTTTGTTATCAACCATAGTTTGAGATGATAATCAGGTTTTTGTGTTGATACAGAGCAAGATGCAGAATTTCAAGAAGCTATCAAGAGAAGCCTTGAGGAAATGTAAATGAAGATACTTCAGTACACTAACCCCATGTCATCAGAGCTGCTCACAAAAGTGGAAGCTTGTTCACTTACTACAAAGGTTCAGAAATACCACTTAAAAAACCATGTCTGTGTCTTGAATTGTTAGGTTTATAATCTGATGTCCTGTGTCATGCTGATGGACAGCTGGAGTTTATGGATATCCACTGCAATATATTGTGTATGATAAAATAATTTTTTCAGCCTTTGCATATTTTTTCTGAATTAATGATGGACTATGTCTCCCCATTCTAGCTGTACAAGTTGTTGCTTAATTAGTAGGCTGGTCTTACTAGGGGAGAGTTTAGTATTGGTTCATTTTCTTGTTATTTCTTTTTTTTTTTTTAAATGGGTTCTTATTTAATTTTTCTGTCACAAAACGTATTGTCTTTATTTACTGTTTCATGTGGTCTTTACATCAGATAAAAATAGCAAACTCTAATTATCTCAGATTTGCCTAGCTAATCTTGTTATAAAGAGAAGCTTAGATCCCAGGTTTATAAATTGAACATGTGGCCTGACTCTTGCCTGTGGCCAGTCTCACCTCATAGACCATCATTTTGTCTATGTCCTGTTTGTTATGTGTCAGAATCAGGACCACAAGCTGTACAGCTAGTTTGTTAGCTTTATTTTTATAAAAGTGTATGGTTTGGTTGGTTTTTTTCAATAGTAGCATGGTAGAGTGTTGGAATGGATGGCTTAAAGTTGGACAGGTTCAGTCCCTCTACCTGCTCTGAAGCTGTAAGAACAGAAGCTAAATAAACTTTCTAATTCCTGTTTGGAACAGGTGTGAGAATTCAAGCTGTGTTATTCCTGTATACTGTTTTCTTTGCTCCCTTCTGTTCTAGTGAAGAGGTAGCCTTGGATAAATTAATATAAATGTGTTAATTATTTTTGTACTGTCCTTTTAAGGTGAATAATTATTTCTGTGTTTCTCAGTTAAAATTTTCATTTAAGAATACCTATGCAAGCTGTCCAGCTTTACAAGCTTACTATACTTCAGTTATTGATTGCTGTTAATCACTAAGAAAATGCAATGGAATAAAAATGCCAGACTGAGATTTTTATTATTATTCATTAGCCTGTGAGTTTGCTTCTAACTTCTGTAAATCGAACAGTTGTTATACCAACAAATACTTTTTGTGGGGAGTAAGTCAGTCAAGGCTAGGGGTGTTGGGTTTTTTTTTCATTCTTGATTCCAAAGAGAAGAGCTGCAGCTTTGTGTTGTCATGGTTAGAAAGGCTGGAAAACTGGCTTATTTCTGTGATTCTAACACAGCTGCCTCTCCCAGATGAATGGAAGTAAGGAAGAATCTAGTGAGTGATCTTGGCACTTGTTAGCAATCATCTAACTCTCAGAAACTGTTCAAACTCCAGAAAATAGTTTGATCACTGTCAGTGCATTTGATTCTTGACAGCCAAGTGTTACCAGTGAGCAGAATCTCCTCATGTTTTTCCCTTGTGCCTGCTGCTTGCCTTTCCACTGCCACACTCAGATTAATCCCACTCCTGCTCAAATCTGGGTGTGCAGCTCATACTGCTGCTGAGAAAGCCCTATTTTGGAAGATTTTGAGTTGCCTTTAACTACGAAATCAAACTAAATCCATTCCAGAATCTGTCACACAGAGTTTTTCTCACAAAAGGTGGAATGAGACAAGAAACAATTTTCACCCTCAAAACCATCTCAGTCCAAGTTATCCAGTCTTTTGGGCAGTTATCATTTGTTGTTTTGTTGGTTTTTCTTTTCCAGTGAAAACTAAAGTTGCAAATTCCTTCCACAGGAAAAAAATGTTTTATCTTGAGAAAATTCTTTGCTTGGCTCAACAAATGCTTAAAACCTTGGGTGGGAGGTCATCTCCAGAGCCTGCTGTTAGATTTTGATAATGTGCTTTATTCCTCATAACTCAGAGTTATGACAGAATAGAAAGTTTGCTTGTGTGTGATGGGCCATGACTTAATTGGTTGAAATTAAAAATAAATAAATAAAAAAGACCATGTATACACACATAAATACCTGGAGTTCTGGCCACTCAAAACATTGTATTGGGCTCCTCACCTGCTACCAAAACAAGCAGCAAATCCCAACCACTGCTGCTCTGGCTTTTGTAAGAGAGCTGCATGAGGTTACATAAGGTAAGACAGCTACAGAAGGTTACACTCTCTGCAATCCTTTTATGTTAAAAAGTAGTCACCAGAATTGTCAAAGGCTTGACATTTGTCCTCTCTTTTTTTTTTTTTTGTCTCTTTGAGGTTCTCTAACTCTGGAGCTTTTCATTGCAGTTTTCTGCCATCACAGTCTTGTGACACTTGTTTCCAGAAGAGCAGGGAAAATGGGATTCTTAAAGCACTGCGTGTACAGACGTGACTTCTTGCTCACCAGCATCCCGTGGTGCTGCACCTTGCTCTTCATCTGGAAAAGGTCATGTAAATGGTTCAGAATTGAATGTTTCTGGCAAGGGAGTCTTGTTTAACTGGCTCAGATTTTTGAGGTTTGCCCTGCATATGCTGAGCAGTTTGTGTTCACAAGCACAGCTCATCAGTTAAAAGGAGCTTGCCCAGCATCCTTCACGTTTGTACTGGAAGTGCTTTGTCCTGCCCCTATTTGAGTCCACCCTTCATTAGTCTAATCCAGTGGTGCATTTTTGTATTTTTCTTTAATGGAGAAAAAAGTCTCATTCTCTACCTTGCTCCCACCAGCTGTTCATTTTAATGCTCTCCATTTCTGTGTGATGCATGTGTAAATTGAAGAAAACCAAAATCTTGGCAAGTGGAGACTGATTCGAGGCTCCAACCTCTTCAGTGCTTTCTGTGCCATATTCTTCCATATCCAACAAAATCCCTCTCTTGGCCATATTCAGGGACAAGGCAAGAAGCCAAATGCATCCATGCAACTGTTAATGAAAGTCACTGGGACAGTAAAACATTGTGTCTCATTGACTGCTTCTGAAGGTTAATAGTATAAAAAGGAAAAAACATGGGGAAAAAAATTATTAGTTTACTGTAAGCTACTTGCTTTTTACATGGTTTTAGGTGATCAATTATTTTTCCTAGCTCCTCAAGGAATGACCATAGCTGTTCCTGTAGCCCTCACAGCCTACTGAATATTTACCAAATATGGTGAAGTTTTTAGAGGTATGAAGTTATGCCACCCTCTTTCTTAAAAGGAAAGTGTTCTATCATCTGTTTGTGCTGTCCTAGCAATGTTTACAATGACTGCTGTAAATTGGAAGGAGGTGAGGAGGATGGATGACGAATTGTTTCAAAATTAATTTGGAAAAAGTGGCTGACATTAGCACAAAGATGCTTTCTGGAAACTCTTGCCAGCTAAGGAGCTTTGTTAAAGTCTGCATCAGTGTGTTTCTTTGATGCCTCTAGACCACCTCAGGTTTTCTGTAGAAACTCTTAATTCAAGTGGTTTAGAGCTCAGTTGTAGCAATCTGGGTCAAATTAAACGGTCCTGTGTTTTTTTGAGGGGGGTTTGGTTTGTTTTCTCTGCTGACAATTGACTGAGGACCTTCAGCTGTGCAGAATTCCCTGGCTCATTTACTAGGCAGTTTTCCTCTCCTGAGAAGGGACTGCTGCATACTCTGCCATGGCCATACCAGCTTGCAGATTTCTTCTGAGATAAAGGATTTTATTCAGACTTTTGACAGGCTCGGGACCTTGGGGCTTGCCTACACAGTCAAATGACTGCAATGTGTATAGGCAAACCCTGGGCTAGCTTTAATTAGCAGGGTAACAATAGCAGTAAGGACAGTAGCACAGGTTCAGCAGGTGCTAGGTGAGGGGGCAGCCTGCTGTGATAGCAGGTACCTATTTGAATTGCAAACATCTAGAAACTCACATTGGCCCATCTTTGCTGCTGGAGCTGCAGAGACCTCCAGCACCAGCTCACAGTCCCGTGGTTGGCTGTGCCAAGGTGTGGCTGCATCCTTCTGCTCTGTATAGGAACTGTTGGTGTTTCCATAGCACCTGGGTGTAAGGAATGTTCTTAGATGAAGTTCCTGTAGGTAAAAGGAAGGAAAACAACCTGGCATGGTATGGGTTTGGACTTTAATCCTATTCTGTGACGACTCGTATGTAAGTGTTAAGGTGTGTGTCAGGGTTGGAATAAGGCAAAGCTGTTGTGACAATTTGTAGTGCTGTTGGTGTAGATCATCCCCCTGGTTCTGGGACTTCTCCAGATAAAATAGATGTCCAAGACTTGAGAAAGCTACTCTTTCTGCTACCTCAAACATGTGATTGAGGCTCTTCTGTACCTTGCTCAGTTTTGCAAGTGGCAAAAGTGGCCCTTTCTATGGTGGTGTCATTTTAAACAAGGGATAGCCAGTAGCTTCACTGCTGAGGGGGGAGTGCAGAAACCACAAAGACACCTCCCTCTGTTCTCACTGGTGTCCAGAGTCGGAGGAGGGCTGTGCAGTCCATCCCATGAACAGGCACTGGCAGTCCTGACCCAGCCATGGCTGCACTTCACCACAGTCTGCAAAGAAGGGGATGAAATCTGGGCTTTGTTTCAGATATGGGGACCCAGTGCCTGCCTTCTGTGTCTCCGGGCTTGTCCCAAGCAAGCTGTGAATCACTTATCTTCTTCTAGAGCTGGACTCCTCTCTTTCTAGCCCAGACAGCTATTATTTTGGAAAAGTTGGTGACAGCTTCCCCTTTACATACCTCAGCAAGAATTAAGAGGTGAGTGGGGGCAATCAACCCTTCTAGAGAGCAGGAAAAGCAGTTTTTGTGGTCCTTAGAAGTTCCTGAATGGGAAAACACGCCGTGTTGCAAAGGGCTTGTCCTAGAAGACCATTTTTGCTTTTAAACTTGCATTGGTTCTAGGGTTTGTGCTATTCTCTATCTAGGGAAAAATGCCAGTTTGCTGTTAAAGAGAGTAAGTCATATCTGGCTGTTTGGACACAACTACAGCTGTTCTCTGCCAGTGTTTCATTGGAGCTTTTACCTCTGTGGAATTAAACCCCTGTGCAAGGAAAAAAAAAAGTGTTCATAGTTGTTTAGCTATTTTGATGTCTGCTTCTTAAACCCCCTCTAGTTGGTACTTAATAAATTGGCAGGGGAAGAATAGAAGGATCCTTGGGGGGAAAAAAGTGTTGCAAACTGGGTGTCATGGCTACAAATGGTTTCTGTTTGGGGTGGGAAGTGATTTTTAATTATGTTCTACAAAGACTGTGGAGAGATGGATGGAACAAGTGTTCAAATGAAGTTATTTCCATGAGCTCACAGACAACGAACCTTATTTATCCAACTACGTAAAACAAAGACAACCCAGGCAATTAATTTAACAAGAGTGCTTGGGACATGATTTCATTCTGAATGGACAAGCCTGAGAAAACAGCTCTTTTCAATCACAGTGGGATAAGCACACAAAACAGTATCCCTGTGCAACAGCACCCAGCATCCTTCTTAGCTGGGTGCCAAAATCTGCTCTGTTAGAGCCAGGGGGCATTTGCCCAAACCTGGAATCGGGATAAGCAAATTCCTTTTTAAATACTCAACAGCAGGGGCAAGTAAAGCTGATGTGTAGCTTGAATTGCTGGAACCAACGCTCCCAGCAGAAACTGGAAGGACCAGAAACTGGGGGCAAGCTGTTTGCTGGGATGGTTCAGTGGTGGGGTGAGAGAAGGTACCGTTTTCTACGGTCAAGTTAAACAGTCTTGGAACAAGTCATGATGAGATGCAGGTCCACTGCCTGGGCTACCATTAAGTATATATAGTTTTTATTTTTGGGCACAGAAGGAGAACACTTGCAGCACTTTTTTATTCGCCAGTAAATCTCTTGTATCATCTTGGACAGTACGGGCTGGTGGAACAGCTGCTTTTCTGGGGGGCCTTTTACACTGTACCCAGAAAGAAGTGCTGTCAGTGGCAATATCTCGGGTATCTTGCTTTTAGGAATGCTTTCTCCTCCCATTTCTTGCATGTGGAAACTTTTCAGCTTCATAACTCAGTTTTTGAATAGCTTTATATAAAAATAACTACTGGGGGGTGGGACTCTTGTTTGATGAAAGAGCAAAACTCATGAACCAGCCATATAGAACAGTTGTGGAAGGCAAATGGTTATACTAACAGCTACCAACTGGAAGGTAATATCAAGTGAAAATGCTCATTATTCCTCCCTTAGCTTCTGGTTCCCACTACTTTGGGTTGTTCTGTTTTCCTGCCTTTGCCGTGAGGAGGTCTGTGGCCAGGAGCCCGGGGGAGCTCTCTGTGCCCTGGAGAGCGCTGGGGGTGAGCAGAGGTGTTGCACAGCCCGCGGGGACCGGGCACAGCTCTCAGGCAGCCGCTGGGCACAGCTCTCAGGTGTCGGTGACAGCGGAGAGAGAACGCGTGTTCGCGGGAGGTTGTAATTCCCGCGTGTGAGCCACTTTGTGCCCCCTCGCTGCGCTGACGGATTCGTTCACCACCGTTGTGTCCGCTGTGAGGGAGCGGTGCGTGGTCCGGCCGCAGGGGCTGTGAAGCTGGGGAGCCCCGCAGCCGGCCGGGGACAGCTCCACGCAGCCCTGAGGGGCCGCCCAACCCTGGCCGGGCAGCGTGACTCTGGCGCTGCGTGAGGCGGCGCCCGCGGGGCCGCGGCTCGGAGGCGTGGTGGCCGCAGGGGCAGGCGGCGGCGGCGGGGCGGGTTCCTTCTTTGGCCATGAGCGAGGTGCCGACATTCGGCTGCCGCCGCCGCCTGCGGGACGCGGGGAGGGAGCGGCCGCAACCAGGTTCCGCCGCCGGCAGCGGGCGGGTGCTATGGCTCAGGCCAAGATCAACGCCAAGGCCAGCGAGGGGGCGCAGCAGCAGCAGCACCAGCAGCAGCAGCAGTCGCAGTCCGGCGGGCAGCTCCGAGGACGCTTCTACCGCTCCACCTCCATGGCGGACCGCTCCAGCCGCCTGCTCGAGAACCTGGACCAGCTGGAGCTCAGGTGGGGCCCCGGAGGGCGGCGGCACCGCGCACCGCTCTGGCCAGGCCGGGGCCGGGCCCGGAATCAGGCGGGCGGAGGGGCAGGGACCGCGGCCGGGCGCTGCGGAGCCGGGGAAGCTCCTGGCCCCGGGGAAGCTCCTGGCCCCCGGGAAGCTCCTGGCCCCGAGCCCATGGCCCCGAGCCCATGGCTCCTCGCAGCGTGGGGGGCGGCGGGAGGGTGACCGAGGGAAGAAGGATCCCTCCCTCTCTCTCCATCGGGATCGAGGTGGGTGATGACGAGTATCAAAATGGCAGGTGCCGCTCGAAGGTGAAATAGCGTGGCCTGGAAATACGTTAAAATAAGCATGTGTTTGTGAAGGTACAAAAACAGCCGGTTTACAGAGTAAGCGTAAAGCTTTTTTGGGTTTGTTGCCCTTTAGTGTGGGGAGTCTTCAGCAAACTGGGGATAGGGAGTTGCTGGGGTGACCCGACACCCCGCGCTGGGCAGTGCCCGGCATCCTGCTCTGTAGCCTGGTGGCCCCTGTCCCGCATCTCTTGGGCAGGAGGTTTATAAGGAGAAGCAGGAAAGCCGAGAGTAAAGGATGGTGTCATTCGGGCTTCCAGAGGCTCTTTAAGCCGCAGTGCTGGGTGCTGGCGTGTGAGGCTTCATGCCTCCCAAACCTCCTTTTCCACTTACTCCTTCAGCTATGGATGTTCTTGTGACCCATGTTTTACATCCATCTTCTCTGCAAGTGTAAATACCGTGTAACTATAACGTGCATGGCATTGCGTTCTGCAGTTTGTGTATTTTTCCAAAGTAGTTGAGAATACATCTCATATTTCACTGCTGTGCCAAGACGTGTCCTGGCTCCTGCTGGTTGATGTTCCCTGAATAATCCCACTGGATTCTTTTTTTTCCTAGTTTGGACTCATGAGAGACAATTCCTTGTCTTTAATCATCTTCCCCATGCTCTAAGCTCTGCCTAATTACAAGGTGTTCTTTCTGAGTTGGATGGATGTGCAGGGTGCTGTGAGTGTACCACTGATTCACCCCCTGCCAGTACTCTTCCAACACACCCTTTCCTTCTTCACAGCTGCATAGTGATCAGTGGCTTTCACAGAACCACCCATAATGTTTCTGAGACTTTCCTGTAATTAAATGAGCTCTGTGGGATAGGGGAGTTGTGTTTTCCCCTTTCTGCTTGCATTAGTTTGCATTATTCAGGAGTGGACTTTATGTAGTATTACATTAGCCTTTCACTTAGCTTGATTAAATCTCCTTGAAGTCCTCTGCAGACTTCTCTGTATTTGACTAAACAAAATCTGTCTGCAAGCAAGTCTCGCTGCTCACATCCCTGTCTAGCACATGAATATGGCAGCACAAAATGAGCAGCAGAATATGCAAAAAAAAATTGTTTAAAATCTGCTGAGCTGCTCCAAAACAAAGCAGTTTGATTAGCCTGACAGTAAACCCCCAGTTAAACTTCCCAGTTTGCTGTGGGTCTTTCAAACAGGCATAGTTCTAAATGGGGAATAGTTACCAAAAAAAAAGAGTTAAACTACTTTGACTAAAAGTAGTTTAGACTCAGGTCTTACTTTTTTTTCTCATGTGCCACTAATCAACATGCCTCATGTCAAAGTTATTTGAATGACAGGAGGAAGAGCTTCCACACTTCTTCCTTCTCTAGCCAGTTTTGTTTAGCTCTAGACTCTTGAGATGTTGCTTGTAAATGTAAGTGAAAAATTGTCCGAGTGAACTACAGCCTTTAATTAAACCCCTGAACTGAAATCCTCAGTTCTCAAGTTGCTTAAGGTCAGCTGAACCCTGAGGGACCCATTTGGAAATGCTCTGGTTTGAACAGCCATCCCTTTTCTGCCTTCCCTTCCACCACAAGAGCTGCTTTTTGACAGTAATGGGGTATTTTAGTACCTCCCTACTAGGTGTCGTTAGAGGGACTTCTATAGGGAAGGTGAGCAGGAAAGGATTAATTTGGCTGCCCCAGGCAGGGGCAGCAAGGGGGACAGGTGGCACATTTGTCCCTTGAAAGTGTTTGGACCCTCTCGTTGCCCTGCCAAGATATCTCAAAAGCATCTGGAAGTGGGACTAGAATCAATATTGATGAGTGGTTAAGCAAGCACACAGCCCTGGGTCTAATGATCCATGAGATGAGGCAGACTTGCTTGTTGGTTTTTTAAATCTTCATTTTTTCTGCACATTTTCTTCTGTTCTCCTTAGGACCAGCCGTCTTCTCCCATCACTTCTTTGTATGTTCATGGGATCACTCACCTGAGAACAGAGACTCAGCTTTATGCAGCTGAGGATACTGGGCTGAACCTCTTGTTTTGTCTCCAGTGTGCTCAGCTCTGTTTCTGGGGAACCATCTTCAGATGTGTCTTGTTTCCTTTGGAAACATCTCTGCACCTCCAGAGCACAGGCTTCCATAGCGAGCTGTTTAGGTCAGTCAGTAGTTTAAAGGATGGGGTTATTGCAGCTGTCCTGAGAAAGCTGGTGTCAAGTGTCCCATCTGGGAACAAAAGCACAGGCTGGTCCACCTGTTCCTCAGGGGAATGCTCAGCTCATGGCATTGGTATGTAGGAAAGAAAGGCACTGCCTGGCTAATTGCTCTCAGGGAAAATCAGAAGGCAGGAATGTATTTTTTTTAGTTTTAGGTAATGGATGGAGTATTTAGTGGATGTTCAAAACAACAAATATTGTCCAAGTGAAAATATGGTCGGATGTTTTCATCTGTTAGGGAAAGACTATGCTGCTCTATTGAGAGAACTGGGCAGAGAAAGGAGTATTTTGCATTCTCCTTTGTCTTCTATTCTTTGGCTAGTTGCTTTTTTGAGACCCTGTTTTCACCCTTTCCCCCAGCAGTCACCACAGTCAGCTCTGCTACAGCTTTATCTGACTGCTTTTTCCATTTTTCTCACCCCAAGAAAGATTCACTCAACCCTATGAAGTCAAAGCACATGTTTGGAATGCAGTTTTGAGATCTGGCTGTGAGGACCTGACTCTCTTCCAGTGAGTAAGGAGGGAAGGCTGTGTTGCAGAGCCAGCCAGACCCAGGGGCTTTCCCATCTTGTGCCTGGAGGTCAGGAGTTGCTGGTGTGACCCACAACCCAGGGCAGTAAACCAGTGAGGCTGTGGTGGGTATCTCACCTTGATAAAGCCCTGCAAGTATCTTCTCTGGTGCACTCTTTTCCTGAGGCTGGTGCAAGTGGTTTCATTATTTTTTGGGGGTTTTTTTCCTCTGAAAGCACTTGGTCTGAAATGATTGTGTGCTGTTGTTTGGACCTCTGTGATGCAGGTCCCTAGGAGAGACAGCTGGCCCTTCCCAATGCTCCTCATCCTGCCTCTCAGGCTGTTCAGTGTCTAACTGGGCTGTCTGGCTGCCGAGGTGCTGCCTTTGCTGCCAGGATGTTGTGTTACCCACTGTGCCTCCACCCTGAGCTGGAGAGGACTCTGAAACAGGAGTTTATTTTTTAGGCTTATTTAGTCCCATTACACTGCTAATTATTGGGCAAGATGGAACATTTTGGATGGGATAGTAGAGGGTTCAAGGAGTCCTGAATGTGCCCTTGTGGCCAAGGCCAGTGGCATCTTGGGGTGTATTAGAAGGGGTGTGGTTAGTAGGTCAAGAGAGGTTCTCCCCCCTCTACTCTGCCCTAGTGAGGCAACATCTGGGGTATTGTGTCTAGTTCTGGGCTTCTCAGTTCAAGAACTGCTCAGTGGAGTCCAGTGCAGAGCCACAAAGATGCTGGAGTGAGGCATCTCCCTGCTGAGGAGAGGCTGAGAGAGCTGGGGCTCTTTAGCCTGGAGGAGACTGAGGGAGGAATCTCATCAATGTCTATCAATATGTTAAGGGTGAGTGTAGGGAGGATGGAGCCAGACTCTGCTCAGTGACATGCCATGACAGGACAAGAGGCAGTGGGTGCAAGCTGGAACATAGGAGGTTCCACATAAATATGAGAAAAAAACTTTTTCCCAGTGAGGTTGACAGAGCCCTGGAATGGGCTGCCCAGGGAGGTTTTGGAGTCTCTGTTTTCTGGAGACATTCAGAACCCACCTGAATGTGTTCCTGGGTGACCTGCTCTGGCAGGGGGGTTGGACTAGAGGATCTTTTGAGGTCCTTTCCAACCCCTGACACTCTGTGATTATGCACTGCTGGGATAGGCCCTCATTTGACTGCTGTTTATGAAGAAAATACACTAAAATGAAAATCCCAGTGGAGTTTAGTTGTGTGGCACTCTGTGTTGCAGATGAAAAAGTGGTTAAAGTAATTCTCAAGAAGCAATTACTGCAAATAAAATAGTTCTCAAGATCTGGTTACATGGCTTTCTGTAAAAGAATGTCAGCTGAGGCCCTCACTGGTAAATCACCATTATGCAGTCATTAATAATTTGGCTTTTAGGTCCTACCTCAAAACCAGTGAGGCAGCAGCTATATCTTAGGTCTTTAGAACTGCACCAGCTCAGGATTCATCTCTGCACTGCAGTTTTTCCACATTCTTCCCAGCAGAGATTGTGGAAATCAGGGACAGACCCAGATGCTGGAGGCAGGCTTTTTGTTGCTAAGTCAGCACAGTCATACACCACATCTGATGTAAAAATGCTATTAGAATTGAAATGCTGCACTTCCAGATTTTAATGTTGAGCTTTCCAGGGTCCACAATGCTTTTTTTTTTGCTTTTTTTTTTTTTTCACATGGTGCAAATACTAGTTTGGGCTTTGTTGGTTTTGTTTGGGTTTGGTTTTTTTTTCAAAAGGGATGGTGAGGCATTTATGAAAATATTGCTAGACTTCCTAAATTACAAAGTGCAGACATCTGAAGTATGAAGTGACTCCACCTGCTTCATTGCTTTTACAAATCAGTCCAAAGTAATAATTAAAAGTTATTTGCTCTTGGCAAGAATTTGCATTGCATTAACTTTTCCCACTCCTCCTCAGAATGAACATTAGAGGCAAGGCTTGAAGCTTCTGCTTTCACTGACTACATTAGGCTAAATATTTTGTAAAACAGAACCATTTCATAGGCAGGCTGCATGTGAAGTGACACTACTTCATATCCTCCAGTGCTCCCCTTCTGCCTTCTCTCAGCCTTTCTCTTCTGCTGAGTTTCCAAAGTTGCCTTCCCCAGCCAGCCTCTGAGGAAGGGCCAGCAGCTCCCTGCCTCTCTCAGGAGATAAGCCCTTATCTCCAGATGCAGCAGTGAAGCCACCTCCATCCTGGGGTTGCCTCCAGTAATCTGGAAGAGTGCAGAGTGTCTAAGAGAGAAGGTTTTGGTTTGTTGCCCTTTTTCTGTCCAGGTTTAATAAACCTTGCAGCACAGATGGGTTCCTGTGCTGCCTGCAGCTGCTGCACCTCCCCAGCTGCACCCTGAAAGCATCTGACACTGCCAGCCAGGCTCACCTGATGCTCTGATTTTCTGTGGGGCCTGGGGCTGCAGAGGTGATGTTTCTGGAACAACTCTTAAGACAGTTGCAGTTTGCAAGCCCTCTGAAAGGCCCTACCCTCAAGACTCCAGGGCAAAGCCAAGGGAGGGGGACATTTCCCACTTGTCCCTGGTCCCCAGATTAGACAGTTCCCAGATGCACTTTTCTGTATTACTCAGCTGAATGCAAAAGCAGCCTCCTTAAAACTGGCAGGGAATAAGAAATTAATTGAGGATCTGGGCTGAGATTTCTAGGATGGCATTTTCACCTTGTCCATGGCTGATGGGTCTGTGCCTTATGCCACGAGGAGGACAGACTGTGGGCACACGACCACACAGCTCACCTAGTTACCAGGGAGAGCAGTTTCTGGTGGGCTTAACCCTTGCCCCACCACACCACTTGTGAGTTCAGCACAGTGAAGAGGACTGGAGTATCAGGCCTTTTCTGGGAGGAACCAAGTTTCATGCTTCCTTGCAGGAGGTTCAGCATCTTCTCCCAGTGGCGAGGGACACCACTCAGCAGAAAAGCCCTTGTCATCTAAAAAAAACTGTGTGAGCTTTGTCCCTCCTGTCTGTTTGTCTCCCTCATGAAAGGGGTTGTTCAGCTACAAGGGGGCCTCCCGAGTTTTCTGCAGCATTTGTTGCTTTGTAGGTGGGTCAAAGGGATTCTGGCCAGGGGGTGGTGGAGGAGCCAGGTCCCCTTGCTGTCTCCATCCCTGCAGCCTTTGGCCCCAGGTTCCCCAGTGAAGACTCATTCTGTTTCTTGTCTATAAGCAGCTGATAGTAACTGTCTGTTGGCTACAGGGCTTCTGCTGGGGCTGCAGAAGTGTCAGGCTCTGGATATCCAGCCTACGTGCAGGGTAGGATACAATGGCACCATCAGTAAAATAGAAATATTGAAGTCTGATCAAATTACTGTTGTTTTGGGTTTGTTTTGTTGTTTGGGGTTGTTTGTTTTTTTAAATTTTATCAAGACTTGTAAAGTTAAGATACGGGAGGAGGTAATGAAATTGGAGAGTCTGGATTATGGATAATTAAGAATTGACTGTTCTTCTCAAGCTGAAGTTTAAAACAAATGTTTTTTGTCAGCTGTATAGGTGAACAGCTATTTAACCATCCTGTTTGGTTCCACCCTGTTCAGGGTAGAGGCTTTCCGTGACGCAGCATCTGCGATGGAACAAGAGAAAGAAATCCTGCTAGAAATGATCCACAATATACAGAACAGCCAGGATATGAGGCACATCAGTGAAGGTGAGAAGCTGCTTTGCTCTACCCTCCCTTGTGACCTAGAATCAGAACAGCCCTTGCCTTAGAGGGCAGCTCCATCTGACTGCCTGCTGCTGGTGAAGGTACGGGCACTGGGAGGCAGCTGAGGTGGCTGAAAGGCATCCTTTGGCCTGTGATCCCCTTTGTCTTGCCTGTGGCTGTTCAGACTGTTCAGCTGGATGGCCTGACCATGAATGTCACTGCTGTGTGTGAGAATGCTCAGTTCACTGATTTATTTTCAAAATCAGGACTAATATAGCTCTGCTGGGGGAGAGAAGTTGATGGTAAGGATGGTGATTAGATATTGTTGACAAAACAGCATTTTAGTGTCATTGCCTGCTGGACAGGTGTGAGTGCTGCACAGAGCACAGCCTGCAAGAACCCAGTGATTCAGATGTGTGTCATGATTGTGTGAGATGTGGCTTTAAATATATCCCCTAAACCTGTATGTTTTGTATTAGGTGCTTTGAATTGCTGGTTTAGTGGCTTTTCAGGAGCCTACGTCATATATGTTGTGTCCATATTTAAGGAAAAAAATGAAGTTTTCAGGAAATAGAAACCTGTGTTTTTCATGGCCCAACCACATCTGGCAGTCAGAAATCAGTTTTCTCTTGATGGCCTTCTGGGGTACTGTCTAAATTTCTCCTTCAGAGTGGCACAGAGGATGTGCCAGTTCTATTAATGAATAATGTTTCCTGATTCAGCTGCGTGCTTTGCTCGCTTGTGACAATGCAAGCACTGTGTCAGCAGTGGAGAAGCACAGCTTGCCTTTCTAGGAGAGCTTGAAGCCTTATTTCAAGTCAGAAGACACTGTGAAATAAGTAGGACTTGGGCAAATGCAAAAACCTCATTTTTGACCCCTGGAAAGTTTGTTTCATAGATTCATAGATATTAGGGGTTGGAAGGGACCCAGAAGATCATCTAGTCCAACCCCCCTGCCTGAGCAGGATCACCTAGACCAAGTCACCCAGGAACAGATCCAGGCGGGTCTTGAGTGTCTCCAGAGCAGGAGACTCCACAACCTCCCTGTTGCTTGTCTCTCACTTAACCACCTCGTCTATCACCAAGTTGTAGCAGTTGGGTTGTCTCGGTGCTGTTGTGTGCACGGGAAAGCGTTCTCCTGTAACCTCGACTGCTTCCTTGGTTTTGATCCAGGCGAGAGGGAAGAGCTGAACCTGACAGCCAATCGCCTAATGGGCCGCACCCTGACGGTGGAGGTCTCGGTGGAGACCATCCGCAACGCGCAGCAGCAGGAGTCCCTGCTGCACGCCACCAAGATGATCGACGAGACCGTCAACAAGCTGCTGGACGATCTGGAGGACGCCAAAATCCGCCTGATGTCGCTTTACGGCGCCTGCACGTCCGACGTGCCAGCGGGACCCATCGACCAGAAATTCCAGTCGGTGGTGATCGGCTGTGCCATCGAGGACCAGAAGAAAATCAAGAGGCGTTTAGAGACTCTGCTCAGAAACTTGGAAAACTCCGAGAAGTCCATCACGTTGTTGGAGCACCAGAAATCGTCCGTTCGACAGTCCTGCAACAGCAAACAGGATTAAACCGTCCTCCCGGCCCCTTCGCAGGGAGAGCAGCTCTCCCCAGAAGCCAAGGAAGCACCCAGCCCTCCCTCCCAGCACGGGCCCGTCTGCTTGCACGCCCACCACCGAGCCCCCCGCCCGCAGGCGGGGTTAGCACTGGCCTTTTCTTTGGGCAATAAGGGATGGTAGAGGTTCTGCTGGAGCCTCCAGGCTGCTCTGCTGCAAACTGTAACTGTGCTTCTGCTCAGCTGTCAGGAACTGTCACAATCTGGCCTTTCCTCTGTTCTCCTGGGTTGTCTTTTTTGTTTGTTTTTCTTTTTGTTAAACTACAGTTCTACTCTGTCATGAGATTTCAGCTTTTCTCTGCTATATACAGTGTGCAAACCAGACTTTTGGGGACAAAAGACAAATCATGGCAATAAATCAATAACGTTAATAAACTGTATATGGTATTTTCACAGACAACACCCTGTCCTACTCGTTACCATTTATAGTTAGAATAAGGTGCAAGTAGCTCACAGCTCTTTGAAGACTGGTAGATACCTGGCAGGGGGTCTGGAGAACAAGCCTTGTGACGAGAGGCTGAGGGAACTGCTGAACCAGTGCTGAGAATATTCCTGCAATATTTTCCTTTTTTTTTTTTTTTTTTTAAATTTTTAAGGCCATTATAAGGTTATTCAGACCAAAAGTGCTAAGGGTTTGGGGATTGTTTTTTTTTAATCTTCTTTACTGTACCAAGAGCTAAAACTGTTTTTCAAGTGAAACAAGTGGTTTTGGTCACAAGGACAAAAACAAAGTGATGACAACCTGCTTATCTACAGATGAGTTAAGAGTGTAGATTAGACTCAGTTTTGAACTATGTTACTGGTTTATTTTTTAAATTCTCTCTTCTGTTTGCTTTCCACTTTTCCTAAATGCTGTTACCCAGCCCACAGGAGGTCTGTGATATCATCATTACCACTCCTGTGCTTTGAGACTGCACACCAACATGCATCCATCAGACATCCCACAGACTGAACAATCTCATTTTACAATTAGCTTTACTGCTTAGAGTTGTAAGACACAGCAAAAGACACTTTTTTCTTTTTAACTGCTGCTTCATATAGACCACCATGAAGTAACTCAAAATAGCTGAACTGACTTGGCATTATCACATGATGGAGATCACTAAAGGAACAAGATTATTTTTCACTTCAAGTGCTCAGTTGTCAAAAATCTAAACCCAGGAGGAAAACCCTTGTCGTGCAGGACAAAGGTGTAAGAAAAGCCAATGAAGTTTTTGTCCAGTAATCTCCTGAGCAATAGAATAGGCCATGCTCCACTTCTTAACATAAGACAGTTTTGGGCATGGGCCATTTGTGAGCATGAACCATTCTCCCAGAGATGCCAGAAGGCACCCAGGTGTTTGCTGTGCCAGCCTCGGGGGCTGGCAGCAGAAGCCACATTCAGTAGCCACCCAGCTTTCTGACACACGTGACAGGGCTGCACAGTAAAACCCTCCACCTAGAGAGTGTCAAACCTTCTGCTTTCTCCAGGTCTTTATCTTCTGCTTAATTGTAGTTGAGCACTTCCCTGACCTAAAAATACATGACCTTCACAATGTGAGTTGTCTCACATTTCGAGATTTTTCTTGTCTAAAACATTACTAATTAAATGCTGCTGGGGTGTTAAGCAAGCAAATTGTTTTCCAGTTTGCAAACTGCATCCAGGAGGAGATTACTTCCCAGATTTCTGACATAGCTGGGTAAAGAGGCAGACCCAGGTGCTGAGTTGTGTTTTACTAAAAAAGAACAAAACTAAACAAAACCCCAACCAAAAAACCACCAGTGACTACTTCCCTGTTTATTTTCAGAAAATGCAGCAGGCACCTTTGATACATTAGTGATATTTTAATGTCAATTCCAATGTCTACAATGTAGACACTCCATTGTCTACAGCAATTAAAGGACCAGAGAGAGCTGAACAGAATCCATACCTTGTATTTGAACTGCATGGTGAAGAGAGCAGAGGCAAGAGCTCAGAAACAGCAATTCTTTTGGACTGGGGTGCTCACACTCCTTTGAGGGTAGCTAGTGTGCTGCTGCCTTGGACCCCAGCTGTGCACAACCCATGGACTAGAATCAGACAAACGAGCTTCTGGAGCAGATTCAGGCTGCACAGCTGTGGGGCTACAGCAATTTTTGGAAATTTAACACACTGACAACTTAATATAACCACAAAAGTAATGACTTGTATCAGACCAAACAGTAATCAAACAACACATTCAAGTTGTGTGATACAACTAATGTCACTTACAAGAGAAAAGCAGAATTAACTCATAAGGATTTTATAGGAATGGCATACACAGAATAGGCAGTTTAAAACGTTTTTTCACTTGAGGATTTATGGTAAGTTGACTTTTTTTTTCTAAAAATATATTACATTTACTTGAGATCATGATGGTGATAAAAGCCAGTTAGATACATTATCTGTTTCAACCATTCATCTTCACACAAACTTGCAAATGTAAGTAATTTACTAGCAATGATGCATCTGCATCCTCACAATCACAATGGTTTTTCCCCTGGTCCAGCTTCAAGACCAACTGAGAACTGTGTGCTATGGCCCACGGGAAAGAGGTGAAGTCCCATGGGGGGGGGGGGAAGAGCTACAATTTGGGTGGAAATTGCCCAAGAGTTAATCAATTACAGGTTACAAATGGGATTTACTAATTGGGGAGGAACAAAGCAGCACTCCAATCTCTGATGGGGAGAAGGACAAGGAGGGAAGAAACAAACAAAAATACATCTCTGACCCCTGTTCTCAGGCCCATTTAAGGAGACCACCAAATATTTGGAGAAGAGGCAATGTACTTTGTGGATTAAGAGTATCTTGAAAGGGATTCCTAGAGAGATCATGAATAAATTACTGACACCTAATCTGGAGGCACTGATTAGAGCCTGGAGAGGGCCCAGTGGAGGTCTGTACCAAAATGAGATCAGAAGAATGAGGCAGAAGAACCCTCAAGGAACCTTCCCAGTGGGGGTGAGTGGCTGCACACCTAACAGAGCACCTCACTCACCTCTGCAGTAATCAGGCAGACTCACTGACCTGCTTCACTGCCCTCTGCCCCGATGGAGAGGATTTGCTGGGATTTGCTGCTGGTAGCTACTGACTTGGATAGATGAATTAACAGGTTAAAAGCACGTGCTCACTGAGCATTACACACGTACCCCTGCACGTCCTCCAGGCAGTACCCTGTGTTCAGCTGCCCAATTCCCTGTAGTATAATGTACATCTATGGAAGTGACAGAAGGCAGATATGCTGGAGCCCAATAATGGAGGGGAAAAAAAAAGACAATTTTTACCAAAGCATAACGAATTTAAAGAGGAAATCAGACTGACACTATAGTAATTCAGGCATTTTGACTAAAAAAGGTGTTGTCTTAAACACAGAAAATAAGAAAGCTTCAATATTGCCTGTAGTAGATTTTTGTTTTCTTCAAATTAACCACAAACAAGCACAAAAAATCTCAGTGTGATCTGTCTTACAACTTTGGGATTTGTTATTCCCAGTTAGAAATACATCCTAGCATCACTGCTTTGCATCAAATGATGCCTCACTTACTGGAAGAACACCCATTCATTGAATGGATACAACACAGCAGTGACAGATGCCTTAGTGTCATACTCTTCAGTGAACATTTAGCTCACTAAGGCTTTAACAACTGCTGAAGTTGTCTGCTGGTGAGAGCACTATCAGCCAAAAGCAAAGGGTTTTGGTAAGATTTAGATAATGCAGCCAATGAGTTAAAATTGTAGTGCAATTAGCTCAGTCTCACACAACTAAACTTTCTGTCTTGTGTCAGGAACAGCTGTTGCTCCTAATCCAGGATGCCCATCTGCCATGGGTGTAACTGGAACATCTCTCTTAAGAGGGAAAGTCTGAGAGACCTGGAGGCTGAGAAGGGATCTCATCAATGCTTATAAATAAAGGTGGGTGTCAAGAGGATGGAGCCAGTCTCTTTTCAGTGGTGCCCAGAGACAGGACAGACACAAACAGAACAGAGGAAAACCTCAACATGAGGAAAAACTTCTTTACTGTGAGGGTGATGGAGCCCTGGAACAAGCTGCTCAGGGAGGCTGTGGAGTCTCCTTCTCTGAGACTTTCAAAACCCACCTGGACACATTCCTGTGTGACCTGATCTAGGTTGAGCAGGAGGGTTGGACTAGATGATCTCCAGAGATCCCTTCCAACCTTTACCCTTCTGTGATTCTGTAACAGAGCTACAACCTCCCCCACCATGCAGTCAGAGGATTTATATTACCAGCTGTGTAGGTTTTGGCCACTAAATCATGTCTATTTTAATGAGAACACACTGAATGGAGAATGGGGCAGTGTTTGCAATAAAGACTATGCATGAGGTACAACGTGAGTGCTAAACACTTAGGCACATCCCTTCAGCCAACGGGCAAAACTTACCCCACTGAAGAGTGGTGTGAACACCTAAGGTTTCCTCTAATATGCAAGTCGTTTGGTTTACATCCATACACTAACCCCAATAGGATAAAAATAGGTTCTGAAGCAGCATACAGGCAGGGAACTCTCCAGAAAAAAGCTGATTTGGGCAGTCTCCATCTCAGCTGCACCAGAGAACGAGCACCGCAGTCACGACAAAGAGAGAGCCAACTCTGCTTCCAGATGGGAATGAAATGAACACTCACTGTAATTCAAGGATGCAAATACACAGTCCTATGTTAAAGAATGTTCAGTATATCCTAAATTTAGCAGGTCTGTTGAGTCTCCACCTGTGACAACTTCTACCAATTTTTCAGTCCTTAGAACAGTGGTTTATGACAGACCTTCAATAGGAATGGCTTATGTGACAGCACAATGGCCACAGCACTGCTGTGCAATGGTACCCATGGGCTTTATATCTGATAAAGACTTATTTTTCAGCACTCTGTACAAAGTCAAACAAGGCAAAAACCAAGTGTTTCAGACACTTTGTGGTTTTGTTTCTTTTTTTTCAAGAAAAATGAATTAAAAATGTTAAACTGGCAGACAGACAAAATTTCCATATTAAAAACAGTTGTCAAAATTCTTCATGCATACACTCTGTCCTACACCCAGAAATGATAAGGTGGCCCTGTGATGTACAATCATAAGTCTTATCCTAAGTACCTTTACCTCATAAACTGCTAAGACAGATAGGACTTGACTCCACTTATACATACATTGATTAAATGTATTGGATAAAAAAAACCAACAACAACAAAAAGATATAAAAAGACCAGAAACATTATGGTGAAGAACAGACAGTTTTGCTGCAATAGCAAAGGGGATCTAGTGCCTTGAAGGCCACCTTCTTGCCAGCAACAGGAGATGCTCTATCAGCTTGTCAAAGAAACAATGGTACTTGGTAGAAAGTCTAATATAGTAAACATAAAAGAGAGAGTTCAGAGATCTTTAGTGTTTGTGCATAACTTGTCACCCACTTCTCTTCCTGTAGACAGTGGGAAAAAAGAATACATTTTAGTTTTCGTACTCACTGACTTAGAAACAAACTAAGTCAAGCTTCCTACATGAATTCACACAGTGAAAATTCCTTCCTCCAAAATATACAGGATCACTCGACTTGTTTTCATTCTCTTACACCATTTAAAAAACTATTAAAACTCTGAATTTTTTCAAGCAGCATATTTTGCATTTGTCACTGGCAGGTTTGTTGTAGAAATCCTAGAAAGTTAACATTATATCATAGCATACAAAAACGTGTAAACAAAATGGATATTATTTAGAAGGCATGCATGCTCTTGAAGAGGATTAAAAAGTATTTTTGGTAATTAAAAGATACTTGCTCAGCATTTTTAAAAGCACCTTAGTGATTCAGAAGCCCAAGTCCAAATAACTTTAATTTAGATTTGGACTCCTAAACATCTTAATTCTGTAAAATTACTTAAGCACTTTGAAAATTTTTTGCCATGTCTCTGATCTTGCAGAATTAGGTTTTCTGTAACCAGCAGCTGACTGAATGTGAGACAACATTCAAAAAGTCTCATTCATGTGATTCTGTCATCAGCTGCAGGGTTTTTTTGATCCTCCAGAACTGAGTTTATGGTACCCATGAAAAATTTTTCCAAAGAAAATAAATATTTTGTGACACTGCTCTGCAAGTTCCTTTTTCACAGACAACACAGGATGCAACTATCAATTTTGAACAAGGATATGACATATTCCCTCTGAGCAGCTGTTAGTGTCAAAGACTGAGTTATTTGTTCAATTTGTTAAGACTGAGAAAAATAAACTTACAAAAACACCTGTAGCACGGCATTAGGTAAAAAGAAGAGCATTTTTGGCACCATACATTGTTTAATCTAAGCTTTTAGGCCCAAAGTATAGCAAGTTAGATGTAAACAGTGGCAGCTGGGAAAGCCTCATCTGAAATGCAACATTTGTAGAAGAAACATTTTTAGGAAGATGTTCTTTTATGATCATTAGCTGATCTCCAAGTAACATACACACTGGAATTTAGCCTAAATATTCATACCAAATGTTTATATATATACCTCAGCACTCACAAATATAACACAAGTATATTGCACCAACAGAACTTCCAGAGTCTGCACTAATATAGCCAGGCATAAAATGGAGTCTCTTATTTTTGCTCTTCATTTATCTTCTTGGTGTCCTGACTCACTCATTCTAACATTTTCTTTGCAATTTATTTGCAAGGTTGCTACTTTACCTTGGGCCACAGCATTATGGTCTGTACTTATACTTGTAAGTATTATCCTTGTGTTAAATGTGCTTTGCAATTCAGCAATACCTAGTTCAGAGCTCTGGAAATAATTCCTTGAAAAAAGGAGAAGCTTGCCTAATGTTTACAAAGTGCACTGGGCAGGCACGGTTCTGTGCTTTGCCACCAGGTGTCTCTCCACACACCAAAGGAACAGCATCAGCAAGTCATAGAAATCCACCCTCTGTCAAGGATCCCATAGGCACAAGATTTGCTAAAGCATTGGTCAAAGTACCTCTACAGCTGGCTTTATTCTGTACTCAATCCCACAACTTCATCCACCTCGCTGGGCTGTGGTTTGGTTTTCTTCCTCCAAAGGTGATCTAAGGTATGCTGCAGTTGCTGAAAGGACTTCTGCTTTTCTTGGTCCTCTGTTTGTTTGGTCTAAGGTTGATGACATCTCCACCATTAAGAGTGCTAGAATTCTGGTTGGAGTGACTTCCAACAGCTGTATTAAAAACACCTGCAGAAGTTACAGACAAGAAAAGTATTTGTATTTCTTTACTTCCTGCAGACTCATTAACACTTAAGACAAAATACGTACTAAGGAACCTTACTAATACACTTCAAATGCATACTCTTTGTTTTTTAAAGGTTTTATCTAGTTTTAGGTCAATTCTGCAGCTAAACTTGAAGTAGAGCCAGCTGGAATTACTAGCCAGGCAGTATTTAAAGCTGTTATACAACTATGTAATTGAAGGGCAGCACATGAACTCATCTGCGTATATGTGTGCTGCTAATTGCATGGTTACAAACTTATAGTTAGCTGAGTAATATAAGAAAAGAAAAACATTTTCAGGTTAGAAACTTTGCTGAGATAAAGGTAAAGGAAAAAGCCTGACTAAAAAGAGAGGAAAATAAATGAACTGACTCAGAAATGCTTTAAGGAAGTACTACAGGAGTGTTCCCTTACACAAGGCAGTTCACAAAGACCTTTGATTACATGCCAGATTCCTCTACCATCTCTCATAAATTCACACCAAGATGAGCAACACTAATTACATAAAAAAAAAAAAAAACAAGCATCCTTTCTCAAGCCCTTTTCTTTAAATTATCTTAGTAACAGGGCACCTGCCAAACATCAGCTAGAAACTTTATCAGTTTGACTGTCGTGTAACTTTAGTCATGAAGTTGTTTTATGGAAGGGAAGGAGGCAATATCCTACAATGGGAAGGTAGTAATTAGATCCTGATTCACCTTGTAAGCAAACAGAGGAGACCATAAGCTTTGATAGCACAAAATACTGTTTCTGGTTAGTTTGGGTTTTTTTTTTTATTACAGTGTACATACCAATCTTGTTACTGCTTGTATGTACTACTTCTGGATCTTCAGCTGTTTGTTGCTTGAGCCTTTGAAGGTATTTGTCAGCCAAATACTTAAAAACTGGAATGTTAAAAAGAAACAAGGTGCATCAGAGTATGCTTAAAAATAATCTTCATATCAACACTAATACCTTTGTACCAAAATTCTGGTTGGGAACAAAAGTACAACCTGCTAAGCTAAGCACAGTCTGGTAAGTGACTCTCTCTTGGCAGGCCTGGCTACCTGAGCAGGACCCAGACTCCTCCAGTTTGCAGAACTGAAGTCTTGCACAGAAAGCAACATCTCAATAGTCCTGTAGCAAAGCTAGTGCACACACAGTTACAAATGTTCTAGTTCATCCCAGCTGGTCTTAAGTTATGGAGGACTTCTTTATTTTTTGAAGAAACCTTAGAATAAGCACTCAAGTAAAGTAAGAATATTCATAATTAGAAAATGCTGCTGCCAAATTTTAATTGATGCTACCCTCATTTGTATCAGGGTATAAAAAGTCTACCTATGATTGTGACAAAAATATATAAGCACAGGAGAATTTTCAGAACCTGTGTGTTATGATTATTTACACTACTAATTAATAATTTGTGTAAAGATTACACAGAAAGAAATTTTCTCTTGCAGATTTTTTCCAAGGTGAATGATGTTAACAGAGAAGAAACAACTAGTTCACTAAATTTGCCAGATTGAACAAACAAAAAACCAAGTTATCAGAGATTATAATTCATGATTATTCAAACCTACCATATAAAAGAAAATAACTGTTTTTTATAGCAGTACTCCTATGAGAAACTAAATATATACATTAAAAAATCATACTTGGAAACTAGCACCATATCACCAGTAGACAAAAGGCTATAAAAGGTCCAATCTTTTAATGTACTTTAAATAAACTATGAAAGAATTTTTTACATCAATTATTTATTAACTATTAGCAATTACAGACTAATCTGATCAACAATTTTGTATATTGGAATAACTGACCAGCTAATTTACTTTTTTTTTAAGCTCAGTGACAGTCACTAAGACTAAGCAGCCTTAACCCACTGGCACTTGTATATATCAAAGCTATGCAGTTTGTAGAAGAGAAAGCTGTACATAAAGAAAATGGCCTAACATGCAGATCTCAAGTAATTCTAGCTCTGTTTAAAGTGTGTTGCTAAGAAATATAAAAAGGACTGCCACCAGCATGTAACCACCTGGGAAGTAAGAGATGAGGTGCAAACTGGAGAGCTGCAGTGCTACAGACACCCACCCTGCTGCCCCCCATACCTTCAGTCACGTTTAGATCTTCCTTCACAGATGCTCTGTAGAACCTTAGCTTCAGCTTTTTTGCCAGAGCTTCTGCCTCTTCACTGCACAACAGAAGACAACTTAGTAAATATTGATTAGTATTATTTGTCAGCATTTATTCTTAAAGACAAAATGCTTTGTGGAAAGTTAAATGTGGCAAGGTGGGTTAAGAAACTCAAGTCAGTCAAAAAATACCCAATCCTTAATTTATTTACAACATCCCCACTGTAAGAAGAGGATCTTTTCAATGCAGTTTCTTTATGATCAAAAGTAATTGTTTTTTCAGTAGAATGACTTAATTTAACTAAAATTTCCCAAGAGTTCAAAGAGAGGTGTCAGTGAAACCAAAAGGAAGGAGGCTGCAATTAACACTAGAATCAGAACAATTACCACTGCAAAGTCAAAACAACAACAAAGCATTCCTTAGATATATTTTACTGAAGGAATAGACTATGAAATCAGATGAATGCTGAGATGAAATCAAGAGTTAATTTTTTTTCTGTGAAGTGAAAGAGAATTTGTGCTAAATTGTAAGGAAAAGTTGAGGAAACTGATGTAAGTTTTACCAAGGGAAATCATGTCATCAGAAAGATGACTTGACTGAGGCAGACGGAATATTCTGAGAACAAAACCTAAGTGACATACCATGAATAAAGGAGAAGTTTAATTGCAATTTTTCTTTCCCTTTGAAAAGTCCTCAGTATTCTTTGCAGAGGGAGCAGAAGCTGATTTATGCCATCAATGATAGCAAACAGAGAACAAAGAAAGCCAGTGCAGGAAACAACAAAAAGAAGAAATAATTTAAATCTCTCAGGAAGATGGTAGAAATAAAGAAGTGGAGAATAATCAACTTCATCATGCAGTACTTTCTACATGACATGCTGTGGTAAATAAAAGTTAGCATTTGTTAAGCTGATTTTACAGCAACAATGACATTGGTCATATACACAAAGGCAGAATGAGCTGTCAGTAAAATCTGTAAAGAAAAACATAGTGAAGAATGATCAGCACCATGCAGTTTAAGAAGATTGCCAAATACAGATTTCTAGACAGTTATACTAGAAAAATGAGCAATAAAAACAAATTAAAAGTGAAGAATATTAAGATGGCTTTTCAAACAACCTGTTTAATGCTTCATCACTTCAGCAAGCATTCATTAGCCAAACTAGACCATGTCAGTTCATTGTTGCACAACACAATTTAACAGGAATTGTTATTTTCAACTGGAAAGAAAATTTACCTGTTTAGAATTTCTGATTAGCAAGCAAACAAACAAATGAAAAATAGACAAAGAATCGTATCATGGAACAACCAAACTCTTCACATTATTCCTCTGTTTTTGACTGACTCTTCAGAAGGCAGCATGAAGCAAGCAGGCAGCTCCCAGCTTAGCAAGCAGCTCTGCCCAAGGAACTGCAGCCATGCAGCAATCCTGTCCCCTGTGCTTCTAGGGCACGTTGTGATGCAGGACATAGGACTGACAACAGAGGTATCTTAAGTCTTTCACCAGAACCTCCCAGTTTGTTTTGTTTAAATGTGTCTACGGGGGATATACACTGTTCTTTAAAAACAGTAAGATAAAGCTCCTACTTCTTTNTTGTATATTGGAATAACTGACCAGCTAATTTACTTTTTTTTTAAGCTCAGTGACAGTCACTAAGACTAAGCAGCCTTAACCCACTGGCACTTGTATATATCAAAGCTATGCAGTTTGTAGAAGAGAAAGCTGTACATAAAGAAAATGGCCTAACATGCAGATCTCAAGTAATTCTAGCTCTGTTTAAAGTGTGTTGCTAAGAAATATAAAAAGGACTGCCACCAGCATGTAACCACCTGGGAAGTAAGAGATGAGGTGCAAACTGGAGAGCTGCAGTGCTACAGACACCCACCCTGCTGCCCCCCATACCTTCAGTCACGTTTAGATCTTCCTTCACAGATGCTCTGTAGAACCTTAGCTTCAGCTTTTTTGCCAGAGCTTCTGCCTCTTCACTGCACAACAGAAGACAACTTAGTAAATATTGATTAGTATTATTTGTCAGCATTTATTCTTAAAGACAAAATGCTTTGTGGAAAGTTAAATGTGGCAAGGTGGGTTAAGAAACTCAAGTCAGTCAAAAAATACCCAATCCTTAATTTATTTACAACATCCCCACTGTAAGAAGAGGATCTTTTCAATGCAGTTTCTTTATGATCAAAAGTAATTGTTTTTTCAGTAGAATGACTTAATTTAACTAAAATTTCCCAAGAGTTCAAAGAGAGGTGTCAGTGAAACCAAAAGGAAGGAGGCTGCAATTAACACTAGAATCAGAACAATTACCACTGCAAAGTCAAAACAACAACAAAGCATTCCTTAGATATATTTTACTGAAGGAATAGACTATGAAATCAGATGAATGCTGAGATGAAATCAAGAGTTAATTTTTTTTCTGTGAAGTGAAAGAGAATTTGTGCTAAATTGTAAGGAAAAGTTGAGGAAACTGATGTAAGTTTTACCAAGGGAAATCATGTCATCAGAAAGATGACTTGACTGAGGCAGACGGAATATTCTGAGAACAAAACCTAAGTGACATACCATGAATAAAGGAGAAGTTTAATTGCAATTTTTCTTTCCCTTTGAAAAGTCCTCAGTATTCTTTGCAGAGGGAGCAGAAGCTGATTTATGCCATCAATGATAGCAAACAGAGAACAAAGAAAGCCAGTGCAGGAAACAACAAAAAGAAGAAATAATTTAAATCTCTCAGGAAGATGGTAGAAATAAAGAAGTGGAGAATAATCAACTTCATCATGCAGTACTTTCTACATGACATGCTGTGGTAAATAAAAGTTAGCATTTGTTAAGCTGATTTTACAGCAACAATGACATTGGTCATATACACAAAGGCAGAATGAGCTGTCAGTAAAATCTGTAAAGAAAAACATAGTGAAGAATGATCAGCACCATGCAGTTTAAGAAGATTGCCAAATACAGATTTCTAGACAGTTATACTAGAAAAATGAGCAATAAAAACAAATTAAAAGTGAAGAATATTAAGATGGCTTTTCAAACAACCTGTTTAATGCTTCATCACTTCAGCAAGCATTCATTAGCCAAACTAGACCATGTCAGTTCATTGTTGCACAACACAATTTAACAGGAATTGTTATTTTCAACTGGAAAGAAAATTTACCTGTTTAGAATTTCTGATTAGCAAGCAAACAAACAAATGAAAAATAGACAAAGAATCGTATCATGGAACAACCAAACTCTTCACATTATTCCTCTGTTTTTGACTGACTCTTCAGAAGGCAGCATGAAGCAAGCAGGCAGCTCCCAGCTTAGCAAGCAGCTCTGCCCAAGGAACTGCAGCCATGCAGCAATCCTGTCCCCTGTGCTTCTAGGGCACGTTGTGATGCAGGACATAGGACTGACAACAGAGGTATCTTAAGTCTTTCACCAGAACCTCCCAGTTTGTTTTGTTTAAATGTGTCTACGGGGGATATACACTGTTCTTTAAAAACAGTAAGATAAAGCTCCTACTTCTTTATGCAAGAGTCATCAAGAAGATCAATCTTATTCTGCACAAGAACCGTGGGAATATCTCCAACTTCAGTCACAACTTTTTCCCTCCAGGTAGGGATTGCTTTGAAGGACTCTCTGTCAGTTGTAGAGAACACAAGGACACAAGCCTGGGCCCCTAAAAAGAAACAAATCCATTACAAATGCAAATAATTACTAATCAACCAACAAACATTAAAAACAAAATAGAATAAAAGATAATCCCTAATGTATTTCAAACAAGGGATTTTTCAAGTTTGTCCCAAACAAAATGCATGTTCCCACCAGCTTCTGTCAAACCAAAGTTCCCCAAATGAATACAGACTGACATATTATAGTGATCATTACACCCCCTCTTCATGATGGCTATGGGTCTATTACCTTTCTGAGAAGCAGAAAACTTTACAGTATTTTTAGAGTTTTGCTTCAAGTAAATTGTTTAATACTCTCACTTTTGAGAAAGAAAGCCTAGTTCTAATTCATACTCATTCTACAGCATAAGAGAAATCCTACAAAATGTTTTCTACCATTTTTGTTATGGTTTTGTAACAGCCTTAGCAAACAATAGTTAAAAACCTAGGAAGGTTAAATTTATTTAGATAAGTTTAGAGAGCAAAGCCCTAGCATGTGGTAGGCAAAATGGAATGACTTACAACACAGATCTCCTTCCTCTGTTTAGATATAATACATAGAGAATACAGTGGAGAAGGAAAGTAAAAATTACTGAGCTTGGCCATACTGATTTTTAAAGAAAAATATATGATCAGCTCTAATTAGGAATCAAACTGAAATATTTCTGCAGACCTTCAAGATTCTGACATTTAAAGGTTCTTACCAGAAAGTTAACAAACAACAGAAGTGTCTTTCCCCATCAAAAAATACATCTGTGTATCAACAATAACAAATTCTATACATATAGTCTATACTTCATTGTGTATTGCAAATGTCTGCTAAAAGACTTTGATCACTGGATTGTAAGAAAAATCAGAATTAACTAATCCAATAAACCTGCAAAATAAGCATTTTTTAAGAGAGGAACAAAAGGAGCATCCTTCTCACAGTCAATTCAAAGCAATAGCAAATGTGATCTTTCAGAAAGCATGCTCCAGGATGTTCTCAATGCAGAGTTTAGAGCAAAGTTCTGCTATAAGAAGCTGCTTCATAAAGCTACTTTAAAGAACTGAATTAAACCTTGGATTTTTTGTATGCAATTAATACCTGGATAACCCCTCTATCTTTATTTAACAAAGATTCCAACTGGCTGCAGAATCACTGATAATGGTATTTGCACCTAGACTAATTCAGATAAAAAAAGAAAGTAGTTCTAGCATGTCTCCTTGATTCAAGCAGAGGATGAGCTTGGCAGCTGAGTAGGTCTCACAGACCCTCCATCCCATCCTCACAGATTCCATAACACAGAATGTTCTCCTTTAATAATGGTATAAAGGCTATGCATTAGAAAATATAAAGAAATTCCTTGCCATGAGTGGACTCAAACAGGTTTTTATATTGGCACCTATTTGTTTCACCCTTTTGTTCTTTGCCTCAGATTTTCCATGACAGAAAACACATGCTCACTATAAAACTAATGGTGGCTTCTTCAACCTTAAAGTGGGATGAAATGCAAGGTGAAAGGATATAATCATGCAGAAGTTCTTGCTTAGTGCTGTAGATCCTTTCTGCCTTTAACAGGCTTAGCAGGGTTTAAGGTCTCACTAACAGTACCCAAAGGAGAGCTGCCTTGCTCCAAATTGGACCAGAGGAGTCAGCAGCCCTCTCATCACCATAGTTACTACAGCCAAGAGGGGTTGCCAAGTGCAAGCTACAGCAATGCAATAAAGGCTTGACAAATAAAAAGTCTAACTACTGTGCAACAAAATGAGCAGCCTGAGAATTTGGCTCATCAGCAACTGAATAACAGGCTAATGAGCAAGATGTTTTTCATCAAAAACTAAGAAGGGTCTACTCAAGATACCAGTGGTAGTGGACAGAAGTGGACACGTGCATGAAGTGATCAGATACAGCCCTGAGCAACACCTGCAGCATGGACAGGAGCCATGGTGCTGCAATGCCAGCCACTGTGTATGTGCTCAGCATGCAAATTAAGTACCTTGCCAGTTAGGAAATGTGTGACTTCCACTGGATAGAAACTGGCAAGATGCATCATACAATATAAAAAAAAAACAACAAACCAAACCAAACAGAAAACTCCTGTATACCTACAGAGCTTCCTTCAGCTCTGAATCTAGGCTGCTGGACTCCTTGCATTGTATGGTCATGGGCACACAGCTGCAACAGCTGTACATATTTACCTGTACATACAGAACCACATGACACCATCAGCTCCAGTTCTGTTTCTGTGCAAGGCTGGATGAATTTGTCCCCTTGACAAGAGGGGCTCAGAAATATGCTCTGAAGCATTCACTGCTTGACTATGGATGAACAACAGCTGAAGAACTGAAAATACACAAGGTTCCAGCAAAGTATGTAAGCCCTGTGTTATGACAGTGACCTGCAGGAGAGGCAGACTTTGAAGTAACAGCCAACATCTACCTCAACTACCTTGGAGGTGTCCTCCCATTATCAGCAATAATTGGTAATTCTTGCATTTCCAAAGTAAGCTTGACCTTTTGTTTCTGCAATACTGTGGTTGCAGTCCTGATGCTAAAACAAAACTGCATTTCAGACTCATAATTTCCCTTGTCTTCCATGAGTCAAAGTCTACTGCAGAACAGTCACTGTATCTAATGGCTTGAACTGTTAATATGTCTGTCATGATGTCTCCAATGAATATCCACAGGATGGTGATGTCCTGTCTCACAGCAGCCTCTTTGGTGTAAAGATCTTGAAGGCAGTGATCTAATTGCACTATGTCATGCACGAGCCAAGAGCAAGATTTCAAGATACTCATTATGTGGTGAGGCCAGTAACTACCTTCTGAACACTCCATACATCAGCATATCAGTCCCAGTAAATTAGGAGAAAAAGACTTGGCTTGCAACAGAGAGCAAATTACACGAGAATTGAAGGCCAGAAGAGTAAAAAGGAAGCTTCAAGAGAATCAACTACTACCTTCTAAAATTAATATGCTCAACCTGCCAGCTGTAAAATAACAGAATTATCTATTTTCACATAAGGATAAAAAAAAAATAGGAAAATATATTTTTCTGAAGAAATGGTAATCATCAATTAGAAGTGACAACCAGAAGTATTACCAAAAAACCTCAACACCTAGTAGCTGCCAAAACCAGTAATTAAATATAACAATGTCAAGGACTCTGAAACACTATGGAATAACTGTTATTTTAGCTCTAAATGAGGTTTGGGTTGTTTTTTTTTCTAGTATTTTGTTCCAAAGTGATGTATTTTTCCCAGCTATCAGATAATTAGAACTGAATGATGGAGCCTTTGTTCATATCTCTCATGTTGGAAAACAAAAGAAACTTATATTTATACAATCATAGTGTAATTATATGCAAAGAAAGCCTGAGTATGCAGCTTGCAACCAGCTAAATTACCTACCTTTGTAAGACTGAAGAGCATAGTTTCTATTTGATGAAGTAAACACACTTCCCACATTACTCCAGTGTGTTACCACGTTCAGGGCTGAACTATTTGTGAACTACAAATGCTTTGTGCACACACGGAATAAATATAATTATTAATACAGGGACAGGAAAATATCTTAGAGAAGTGCAGATAAAAATAAAACCAACAAACCCAGAACTGCCAAATAACTACTATGGTATTTTCACCTCTATAGTAGGCCTTAGTTATTGCATCAAATTCTTCTTGACCCGCAGTGTCCCATAACATTAGCCTGACATCTTCATCATTAACTCTGAAATAAACAACATGGTTTTGTAATCATTGCAACAAACAAGAGTAATGCAAAAGAACTGACATGGAAATATTTCTATGTCTACAAGAGTTCAAATTTAACTTCTGTTAAATGTGTTAATATTCATTAATGGTTCACTTCTGTAACCCACTATGGCAGTGTCCCACAGTTACATTACATGCTTTCTCCTGCCATCTATACTCTATTTTCCTCTTCCTTTGCTCCTCTTCCTCTACTTTTACCTCTATGAGGAAAAACAATACAGACTTCAAAACAAAAACAAGTGTCTGAATAAGGGTTTTTCTGTCTTTTTAATCAGCTTACAAAATGTATCCAATTTTCTTACTTGCCATAACCATAGTGTTTTGCATTTTGTCAAACTGTGTATTATCTGTATTCATTACACAGAGGCTAGATCTTTACAATATTTCATTATTTTTTTGCACAGTCATTTTAATCTCTATTAGCTAATAAATTTGTATTTTACCATAAGCACCTCCACAATTTAAAAAAATATAAATCAACAGGTGATAGAATACCACAGAAACTTGTCAAAAAGCTTAGTACAACACAGGTTCCAAATTCTACTTTGCTTTAGATTTATAATTCTAAATCTTGTATGGAAAATAAGAAGGATATAATTGTAGCTCACTGTGCAAGACAAAAAGCAACTCCCTTTATTGCACTTTGGAAACAGCAGGCTTTGTTTCCAGCCTTTGTAAAGCTTAGGATTACCACAGAACAAAGCAATAGAAGGAAAGGTAAAAATTAATAGTATGGCATCTATTTAATACATACTGGATTTGTCTTTCCAGGAAATCTACACCAATAGTTTTCTTGTAGTCTTTTGTAAAAATCCCCTTGCAGTATCGCTGAATCATACTGGACTTTCCAACAGCTCCATTTCCTACAACCACCACCTTGATGGCCACCTCCATATCTTCTTCCAACATCTCTGCTGCCCAAGTGACTCCCTAGTTTGTTCAGGAAACTATCGATTCTGTAAACAAAATAAATAGCTATGTTCATAATGCTGTTAATAAAAAACAAGAAAAAAACCAGGATGACACATTAGGATTTACCAAGCCTGGACAATCTGTTTTTAACTCTACCACAGACTGCTGAAGTAATGATGTCAGGCAAACTACTTAGTCTGTACTTTGAGTTGCCACCTATTAATTGGAAATTGGTATAACTGTCCATAAAATATATTCTCCCACAAGTGTATTGTCATATGTTAATACATTCCTGATGCTCCACTAACACATACAAAACACAACTGATCATCCTAGAGAGTCTGAAGTACAACTTCAAACTGCAGCCACTGCTCTCTTACACCAGGTCAGATACCATCACCTTAATACCAACACTGATGCTTTGAAATGATAAACCTATATAACTCTTGTGATTTTACCCCTTAATCCAGTTCTTATGAACTTGCCTAAATTTGTCTTTCTGGAAAAGTCGGTTAAAATAATAATCAACTGAATTTGTGCACTCTTAACTTTTGCCACATCAAAACACGAAACGTATAAACACTACTGGGAATTCTGACTAAATATATTTTCCAAAGGTCTTTTTAAAAAAACAATCAAGAAATTGAATAATCAACTATCCTAAAGCATTTTTTAAATGCTTAAAACTTTTAGGTATTTTGCCAATACTCTCAATACACTATTTATTTATATTTAAGAAGTCTATATCATCAGTGTATTAGGTGTGACTTAGTCTCATATTGCATGGTCACTGCATTAGGAGCCACCTAATTTAATTTTTGCCCATGTACCCGATACATTAACCAGAGACAACTCCGAGCTGCTGAAGCCCACGGACAAAGTTCACCTCGCCTCATGGGTTTAGAGTGGAGGGCATTTTTCTATCAACTAAAATGCCAATACGCAAAACCAGACAATAATTTATTAGGTTTTGACTACAGATATTTCACTCCAGGTTTTGGTGCTGGATTTTTTCTTGTCAGGAGGAAGAACCCGAAACCGAAGGCGAGGTTCTCCCCGCGTTTCTCTGCGCCGGGACGGCATCACCGGAGCTTTTCCCATCCGCAGAGCAGCGAATCTCCTCCCCACAGGTAACCAACCCGCCTTTCAAAGGCGGGGGAAACGCACCTATTTCAAAGGCTTTGCCATTGCCACAGAGGCGCAGCCCGCGCTGGAATCGCTGCGCTACCCGATACCCTGGCTCCGGCTCGCCCAGGCACATCGATCGTGTTTCTCGATCGCCTTCGGCTGCGTCCAACGGCAGCGTGCGCACGCTTTTATCGGGCATTCGGCAAGCGCGGCTAAAACTGCCGGCAGCTTGGGCACCAACAATCCGACAGACGTTCGGTGGTCTCCGCGCAACGGGCTGCCCGCGGCCAGCGCCCCGGCCCGGCCCTGCTCTGGGAGCGGCGGCCACTCTTAGCGCGGAGTCTCGGCCCGCCACCCCCGCTTCTCCTCCCGCGGCCCCGGCCCCACCGGCGCCCGCCCAGCCGCCCCCCCAGGCAGCACTCTCGCCTTGGTGCTCCCCCAGCCGCCGCAGGAGCCCCGATTCCCGCCCGCCTGTGGCCCCTCTCACCAACCCCTTGCCGGAGACAGAGCGGAGCGGGCGGCGCTCCCTCAGAGGGCGCGGCGGCTCCACCTCAGCGACGGCGAGGAAGGAAGGCAGAGAACGGGAGAAGGAGGGAAGGCGAGAGGAAACCGCTCGCTGGGGCTGACCCAACCCGGACGCACATCCCGGCTCCCCCGCCCGGAAACGTCGTTAGGGCCGGTGGCGCCGCTCGGGGAGGTGCCGGCCCCGCTGCCTCCGCCCCCGCGGCGGCGGCCCCCGGCTGGGGCGGGTTCGGAAGGCGGCGGCGTGAGAAGCGAGAGGCGACCGGGGTGCTGTGAGGGAGCTGGGCGGGCACGGCGATGCGGGCTGGCTGGCTCCCGTGGGGTCTGCTTTCGAAGCTGTTTTAGCCGCCCGAGTCGGGGAAGAAGCGAGGGGGAGGTATTTGGGTTCTGAGGGGAGACCCGGGCGAGGCTGATCTTACCGGCCCAGGTGTATTCTTCCCAGCTTCGCTCCCTGCCCGCCGACATTTCTTCCTCACTTCACCTCCCTTGGAAAACAGAAGCGTGTGTGACCATCTGTGAGCTTTCCTGGGGCTGATGCCTAGGGCAGCACCCGTTTGCTTTGACCACGATGTGCCTGTGCCTGGCTCAACTCGTCCCTAGGGCACACGGCCCCCAGCTCCCACACCTGACATAAACCAGAATATGATAAGGGTTTAGTCTCATTGTAGATGTGATTATATTAATATCTGAAGACGTTGCATTTAGTTGTTTGGGGTTTTTTTTAACTTAGAGTCATAAAAGATGTCCCTTGTCTTAAAATCCCTTTCTCTTACAGCCGAGCACATGTCGTTGGCTGGGGTGGCTGCTTTCAGTGCTTCCCCCAGCACTCCTGCTAACCCCAGTATGGCCCAGTAACGCTCCAGTGTTAACAAATTCAGGCTGCTGAAAACTGCCTTGCACAGCTGAGGTCTCTCCTCATCCTTCCCAAGGCTATGACTTCACTCTTGAAGCAATGGGTGTTGCCCGTGCCTAGAGAAATACCTTGTGGATTAATGCATTTTGCAGCTACGCCTCAAAAAGAATAGGTATGCTTCACATGCTATTTGTTCTTAAATACTTGCTTTTGTTTTGTTAAACTGACCCTGTTAGTCTCAGAGTCTGTCTGATGCCAGGGCTTTGAATTAGAAAGCCCTCCCACTAACTCTTGAGAGAAATATGTTACCTGCCTATTACTAAAGTAACTGTGTCAGAAATGCTCTTTATTGTACTTGCCAGGTTTCATGAGAGGTGTATGACTGGGATTCATCTCACCCAATACCTGTATTGTAAACATTTGTATGGGATAGTTCACCTTCTGATGCCTGCCAAGTAGCCCAGGTGAGCCACTCTCTCAGTGCCCTTCACTGACTGGAAGGGGAGGCTGTGGCCACATCTGTATAAGATTAGAGGAGGATTAGAGGATAGAGCCTATCCCAAGTGGACTAATTTGGGTAGTAAATTAGTAACTGCTGTGAATAATTTTAGTAATTAATTTTCTGTTCTTTAAATTCCATGTATTGGGTAATACTTTTATGAAGTGTAAGGCTAGAATGTGTACTGGGATGACCTGTCTGTCATACTGGCAATGCACAGGTACTTCTTTGTGAAATCCCAACAACTCGGTGAGGTTAAACTGTTCCAGCATGTCTTATGGTTATATTGAAAGTAGTCAAGGAAACTTTTTTTATCATGTCCTCTCAAGTAAAGAGAGGAATGGAGGAACCGAGATTCACAGATTTCCAAGCTTTAGAATAGATGTGATTTAATGACTTGTGATGAGATCATTCAGCAGTGTGGCTTGTTTGCCACTAAAAAAATCTCTGTTCAGTTTATTTAAATTAAAATTCCAGTCACTGGATCTTACTACATGTTTTCATGGAGATAGGATGGCATCTGCTCTTAGATATCTTTTCCATTTGCAGGTACCAGGACACACTGATGAAATGAGCTGTGAAAAACTTCCCTTCAACAAACTGGATACCTGTAAGACACCTATTATCCTACTAGATTTTCAGCATCTAGATTACTTTCTGTCACACTCCTTTGAACACTTGCCAGTAATTTGATGATGTAAAGAGATACACCAAATTAGGAAGCAAATGATACCCAATCAGGGGTACAGTTGCAGATTCACAGAGGTGAGGCAACTTCCTACCTTCTGCTTTGTATTCCCCTATACATTCCTCCGAAAGGTTATGATAATCCGTTTTGCTGTAACATTTCACCACCCAGCTCTCCTATTCAGACACTTTCCTGTATGTTCTCCTGTGATTACTGCTTTCCAAGGCATTTTTTGAATATAATCATGGAGGCCACATGTTTTTTTTCCAGCTCTATTATGGTGTAGTTAAGCTACAATGAAATTAGGTTTTTTTGATTGCAAGGCAAATCAAATCAATCTATAATAGAAAGGTAATGCCATCCTTTATTCAAGTCATCCATCTGTTAATGGCAAGCTTTACATGGACATAATTGTCTGTTTAATTATTAAAAATGATAATCTTTTACCAAGAGCCTTTCTGAGTCAGTCCCATTCGAGTCAGTAGTTGCTGGTATCTCCATAATTACAACTATCCTTTGAAATCTCTCAGTCTGTTTAATGCATCTGCTGCATGACCTGTTTTTCCCACACAGTGGAAGCATTTCAGTCAATGCAGTCCTGAAAAAAACCCAACAAAACAATAAAAAAAGATGACAACTTCTTGATATGTGTTTGCTGTGAAAATATGCTGCATGCTGCTGTTTTAGTTACTAGATTTTTGTTACTGTGATTAACATATTTCTATTTATATATGTTTATATTTTACTACCTTAGATCCTTTTTAAGTTGGATTTTAATCTTTTAACAGAGAATGCTGAACTGCATGTTAATAAGTCATTAAGAGTAAGATCACACAACTGAAGTAGAACATAGAGGGTCAGAGACACAAGTGAATGGTGATGCACTTTGAGTGGATGACAAAGATCACCAGTTCTCACAAGCTCCTAAACTTCCAGGGGTGACAGTGGACATTCCCACAGTGAGGTGTGCACAGACCTGCACTGACTCCCTCTTTCAGGCTTTCTCTCCTCTGTCTTCCACTGCCTGACAAAGGGATGGGGTTAACCCTTGCCAAGAGAAACTCTGCTCCACAACTGAGCAACTCAAACTCATGGACACAAACCATCCAGACTTTTTTGAAAGGTTTGAGTTGGAAGCCAAGGTTTGCCTCTCAAATCTGCCACCACTGCTATTTTTCATTATTTTTTTTTTCCCCTCTCTCCCATTACTGAGAACCTTGAAAATTTGCAATTTGCATTTTCTTCTAACCTCCTCTTTCTTTTGCTATCACTTATTTTGTAGATTTTATGTGTTGCCCTCTCTATAAGAAATAATTTTCCATACCATGCTTGGAAGGAATTGTCTAAGTAGCCTCAAACAAAAATGATACCAAGCTTTTCACTACATTCCAAATTTATGTGTCCCACCCCCTATAGCATCCTCTCAAGGCAGTCTCATGGTTTCTTTCTTTCATTAAAGAGAACCACTACTGAAAGTTGGAGGAAAAAAAAATATACAAACCTACAAACCCATCACAGGAATATCTAGCTATGAAAAAAAAAAAAAAAGCTCTGAAAAAGATCTGAAGATCTTTCTCATGCTGAAGGCAATAGTTTCTATGCTTAGGTGTAAATATAGTAAGTAGAACAAGATCAGTTGCTGGCAGCAGAGCTTTCAGATAATTTCAACCAATGTATTTGTGATGCTTTTGAATGATCAGGTACAACAATGCATCATACAGTGACAAAGTAGAACTTCTGAATCCAGCTAGGTCTGTTAATTCTATGGAAACTGATTTAAAAAAAAAATCAAAATAATTTCTGCACAGCTGTATTTTAATCCTCATGTGAAATTAGAGGAAAACATTCATATGAAGTGCAAAACCTTCCTAATGATAAACTAATGCCATTCAGGAACTGGAATCACTAGAATGCAGTAGGTCACAGTTAAGTGAGGTCCTTCTCTGAGGCAGTTCTGGGTTTTACAAAGATAGTCATTTTCTTTTCTTCATAAATATGTTGTCATTCATCAACATCTAGTTTCCCCTTCTTCATTTTTCAAGTTCTGTTTTGAGTCACTGAAGGTTTTATAGGAAGTAGATTATTTGAGAAATACTTTGTGACCTTATCTATTTTGTGGCCCATTCTTGGCAGTCAGGAAGAGTTATTTATCAGTGAACTAGAACCTGAAACTTGCAGTGGCAGGAATAAGAGTAAAAAACCATACACATGTAGATCCCTGTAGTAGGCATGCATGTATTTGCCTGGTTGCCAGATTTTATTATTTGGGAAATATTTCAGAGACTGGAATCTTTCATAATTGTCACATTTATAGCTTTGTGTACAGTGAGTCATATGTGTGCTGTCTATTTTTGAAGCAAGCTAATGTGAGACTCATGTAACCTTATTTTAAACCTGTTCTGTTTGATAGATATCTGAAGGGAAGCAATGAGAAAGCTGGAGAGGAACATTTCATAAGGGCACATAATAAAAGGATGAAGGTGCCCCTGCCCGTGGCAGAGGGGTTGGAACCTGATGATCTTTAACATGCCAACCCAAATGAGCAGGGTTTTTTTGCCATGTTTGTGCTGTTATTCCATTTCAGCCTGTGCAGTGTAACCCACTTCAGTCAAAAAGTACCAAAAAACAAGCTACAGGTTTGAGATTATTATAAACTGATTTTGTTTTGGTATATATTTCTGAAATCCAGACACTGATAATCACTTTATGAATCAAGCTTTGAAAGAGTACACTAGCACAAAACCACACAGGATCTGGGGAAAATGTTGCTATGATCTACAACAGTCAGGAGTTGGCTTTTATTTACCATATGTTAGATTTATCTGTGTGGTATCTCATCTGGTTTCTACTGTGAAAAGCCATCTGTCTTGTACTCAAAATTAATGGGAATGTAACTGCTGAACTCTGCAACAAAAAGATTGTGGATAAATATTTTGAGATTAGTGCAGATCTGTAGGTATTTTATATTATTAACTTTATATATTTATACAGACATACAGTTGTCTTTATATATAAGAACACATAACAAAAGTAAAGTATATAATTATGACAGTGTTGCCCTTTTGATATTGGCAATTAAAAGAGACCTGTAAGATACTCATGATGATACTCATTCCTTGCTTGGGCACAGTGGGACTGTGCCCTTGCTGGTGAGGATGGTGCCCTGCCACCTTGCTGCCACCCCAGCTCCTTGCTAGCCTCACCTGGGAAGCAATCTGCTCTTTGCTTCTCACAATTAATTTATGGAGGACATGGTTTTTAATCTCAGACTTTTATCCTTTTTTACCTGTATTATTTGTTGTTTTATTATTATTATTATTATTTTGATTCAAAAGAATCTCCCTTTCTTTCTCTATGACTCTGAGACTATATTTATCTAACTGATTTTAGGAAAATAATAAAAATAATTCATAAAGTAGAATTGTAGAGAAGATTTGTAGTCTATGAGTAAAGTAGGTCTTTTAGTGCTTTTGGAAATACCTGTCCAAGAAATCGGAAATCACAGTGGAGGGGAAAAAAAGCTTGAAACCCATGCAACTGTAAGTCACTCCTTAACATCAGATCAAAGGTTCATTTTTCCAGTTTTCTCTTTCACATACACAGCTTATGTGAAAAAAATATATTTTTATCTATGGCTGGTTACAGCTGAGACAGGGTTAGAGGTCTTACCTCTGTATTCATTTCAGCTGTCCATGTGCATTGCCAGATTACTATGAATCTCAGGAAAGCTACAGATTATTTTCCCATAGCAGAGGTTGTGCAGATGTGGTGTCAGAGACAGCCCCTGGATCCTGAGTGCACAGACTGGTAAAGCCCTGGTGATGGGGGAAGCTTGCAGCAGGGTACAGAAAGAAAAAGAGGATATAAATTATTAAGCTGATGGGAGAGAGTCAGTTTGGAGAGTGTGTAAGATGCAATTCTTCAGCTAAATAGCAAAGTTAGGAAGAAACTGTCCTTATATATCAGTTCTTCCATGACTGCTTAGCTGTTGGAGTGTACAGAAATTCCCTTTGCAGCACTGTCAGAAACAAATCAGAGCCTGGGCTGCTCCTGTATCTGCAGCTCCTGCACTTTGTATAGATGCCAAGCTTCTTGAACTTCTACCATTCTAAATGTGTGCCATAAGAAACAACAATTTACCTCCCAGGGTCAGGATGTATGCATTTTTACATTACTAGTGACAGAACTTACTGTATGTCAGTGGTTTTGGTGCATTTTGAGATGTAGTTGCCACAACCTTTCAGACATGCTGGTTTCTACATGAATAATGAATTTCTTCTCCAAGGGCATTGCCCCTACACTCCACTATAATACTGAAAACAAGGAGGAAGAAAAGTAATTTGCTGCCTTTATACAAATATTCTTAGCTACAAATATATCCAGCATAAAGAAAGCCTATTCCTTTTTATTTTATTTTTTTTAATTTATTTTTTTAAAGCCATTTTCAGATAGTTGAAGAAATGAGTTACTCAGCTCTGGTCAGGCTTGTGAGGCAAGCACAGCTGGACTCCAGACACTGACTCATTCTCCAATTACCACTACCCAGCTTTTTTTCCAACAGGCTCTTTTCTGCCAATAAATCTTTCAGCTTCCCATAACGTGCTGTCAGGCTGAGGTCATGTCAATGTAGACATGAAAACTAAATCTAGCTCCACACCCATAATGAAGAAAATCAGAAACTTGGAACTAACTAAAGCTGCTGGTTTGGTTTTTTTTGCAATATATCAATACCACCTCAAATATAGAATGCCTTAGGTTGGAAGGAACCTTAGAGATCATCTAATCCAACCTCCCCACCATGGGCAGAGACACTTCTCAACTAGACAAATAAGACAGAAAGGTGTATCAGATTGGTTAAATGTCAGGTCTTCAATAGATCTGAGAACTTAGTGGTTTTGAAAGGAATATCTTGTTAATAGTTGTGCAACTGATAACCATGGCTTCCTAATTGGAAGCATAAACAGATTCTGTGTGTCTATATTGTAGGCAATTCTAATGGTTATTTGAAAGTTCTCAGGGTGAGTCAGCTTCTGAAATTTGCTATGCAAAGGCACCATGTGGTATTACATACAAGGGAGACTATTCCCCTAACTTGCAAAAACACTTAAGTTACCACTCCTGTGGAAAAAGATCACAAAACACAAACTCAGAAAACAATCATACAAAAAACAATGCCAAACAAAGCCAAGATAAAGAAATGGAAAGAAAATCAGCTAGCCAGGCACATAAATTTAGACAGGCTGGGTGTCCTTTTGGAGACCAGCAGGATACCCACCTCTTTCCAAGTATTCTGTGGGAATGATAAATAGAAAATTATTCTTCTGAAAAGAAGAGCTTACAAGGTAGGTGCAGGTTTACTGTCTGGATTGGGCAGAGCAGATCCCACTCTGATGTTGCTTTTGGGGGTTTTCACTGGTAGAAGTGCTCTGAGTATGTCTAACACAGAGATTTATCAGCAGTTGGAAGGTGGCTAGTCACATTCAGGTTGGAATTTTTCAGGCTGTTTTCTACAGTGACTGGGTATCTGAAAACTCAGTGTGTGTCAGTACTGAACAGGACATTTTTTCATGCTCAAGTCATAGGTTTAAAATGGGAAATCTGCCTGGCCAAGTCTGTATTATTCAGTAGTCCTAAATAAACACCAAAAAGGCTGAAGAAAATCCTTAAACTGCAGTGTGCTTCTTTTAATGGAGACAGAATCATATTTTAAAGTTTCAGACAATAAGAGATTCTTTTTGTAAAATAAATAAACATTTTTTCATTATTCTGAGTTTTCACAATTAATTCTTTATATGATTAAAAATCACACCTAAAAATTCCAGATACATAGCTATGTCTAGTTTTTATGTTGGGCAGCAATACTTCTGGTGTTAAGAAATCCTTCAGTTACCTACAGATTACTTGACAAGACAGGATCCTGTTCTTTACTGCTATACAGGTAGAACTTCAATTAATCTTGAGAATATTAGAAATGCAGGAAATCTCAAGTGTTCTATGTAACAAAAGCATATTCATCTTGTAAATTACTACAATGGTAATAATTTCCAAGAAAAGAAAACATCAGTATCTCTACAGGTAGATAGACTGAAAACCAACTTTGCTTGTTTCAGAAGCTCACCAAGAAGTAAGATAAAGATAGATATGGTAGGAAAAAGAAGGAGGAAACCCTTGTGCAACAGATTACATTAAATCTACAAATGAATTCTACTTTCTTGATCCTGCTGCTCAATAGTTCAGACCTTCCCCTGTCTGTTTATTGGATGGAGCTGTGGCTGAGCTCAAGCTGTATTTACACTGAGCAGCCAGGATGTTTGTGTTAACTGGATGGTTTCTGCTGCTACACATACAAAAGAGGCTGAGTTCTGCTTTCCTGTCTCATGGTAGAAATTGGAATCTCTCTCTCTTTACCTAATCTCTAATTGTTGAAGTTTTCAAGTACTTCTTAACTTTGGTGCTTCAACCCCTATCTTTAACATTGATTGAATGCTCAAAAGTTATCAGAGAAAGATTAACAAGAGAAAAAAACCCCAATTAAACAAGTAAAAAAAAACCAACCCAACCCAAGTCCCAGCATAGCAGGCAAAATTATTTAAAGCACATGAAACATCTTTTAGTGGAGTTCAAGTCTGGCATCCTTTTGGAGAAGCCTAGCACAGGGAAGGGCAGATTTGTCCTTGATATGTAGCCTGAAAAATGATGCTAAGGGCTAGAAAACAAGATCTGTAAGAACAAATATGCAGAGAGCACATGTGCTGCAGCAGTGTAAACACACTGGTGAGGATGCATGCAGTGAGAGGCAGAGGTGGATGACAGACATACCTGTCAGGGTAAATTTAAGGAGACTGTGAAGAGTTATCTAGATTGCTGCTGCCTTTGCACTAGAGTCTTGGGCAGGGGACTTGGGGTATAAACCCAGGATCCAAAAGCCCTATGGGGGTGGAGCCTCAGAGACTTTGAGTGTCACAAGGGATGTGACCATTGTCACTCCCCACTTAAATAAATTAACACTGAGAGACTGAGAGAGTATCCTGACTAAAATAGCCCCCTGAACCTCTCTTCACTGCATGATTCACACTTCACTCACTTTGGAGCCTGCAGAGATGTAAAGGTCAGCTCTGAACATTTACCCTGCTGTTTATAGTCAGCACAGAGTTATCTGTGCATCATGGTCAGAAAAAAAAATAATCTTGGCATAACCTGGATGGCAAACACTTAAAGATGTAATAAAAAGCATGGAGCAGTGAACTGCAAAACAGACACACAAAGAGAAGCTGGGCTAGTAATGACACAAATATACTACAAGGAAAATATAAACCTGTCAAGATTTCTGAAAAAAGCCAGATTAGTAAAGGATTAATAAAATCCTCTCCCAAGTAATTAACAATAGGACAAGAGATAATGGTTTAAGTTGTGTCAGAGGAGGTTTATACTGGACATTAGGAAGAATTTCTATACTGCAGGAATGATGAGGCATTGGAACAGCTGCCCAGGGAGGTGGTGGAGTCCCCATCCCTGGAAGTGTTCAAAAAGCATTGTCCTGGTTTGAGTGAGAACTGAACAAATTCTGTTCAGTGCTTTTACTTTTCAGCTCAGATTTTCTAACTGCACTTTCTGAAGTTAGCAGCAGGTTTTGCAGACAGTGTCTGTTTCTAGCAGTGATAACACCTCATGTTTAGAGTTACTACCAGGGATGGAATGCAGACCAAGGCCACTGCTAGAACTTGTCTATTTCACTGAGGGGTGCAGAAAGTAAAAGGCTGCACCTGTGGGAGGAGCAGACAGGACAGGTGACCTCAAACTGACCAACGAGGTATTCCAGCCCATATACCTCATATCCAGTATAGAAAGCTTGGGGGTCTGGAGGGTCTCTCTCTCACTGGCTCTCTGGTTCTCTCTTGCTTTGGCTCTCTCACTTCCATCCTGATCCTGAAACCCGGTGCCAGAATCCAGCTCCTCCACAGCATCAGTGATGATGACATAATTAACACCGGGGGGGGGGTTGGGTTTGGTACTGGTTTTGTACATATGTGCATATATTTCATTATTATTTTAATTTTCATTAAATTGTTCTAGTTTCCTTTTCAAATCACTAAGTCTCTCTCCCTTATTCCTTTCTCTTCCCATTTGGGGAGGGAGGGGGAGTTAAAAGAGAGCATCTGTTATTGATCTGGGGGCTGCCCTGACCCTAAACTGTGGCAAGCTTGTAGACGTGGCACTTCAGGACACGATTGAGTGGTCATGATAATGTTGGGAAGATGGTTGGAAGTGATGATCTTAGAGGTTTTTTTCTAACCTAAATGATTCTGTGATGCTGTGACCCTCTGGGATCAGTGTCATGGGTGCTTCTGCCACACAGAGTCTTTGCACAGCAGTAGGTCTGTGCACTGTGGTTGTGTGGGCAGGACCTTACTCTGCAACAGGCACCATTGTTACTGTACCAATATGGTCAAGAAGACCCTCTAAGATTGTGTTGGAGCATTATAAGGCAGCATTCTTCATTGCAGTGCTGGGTGCACAGGGGATTACTCCACCTCATGGGCATGCTTGGATGCCTGTTATGGGGATTAAATACAATTTCAAATACACATATTCATTTTATTTCCAAGAAATGATTAACGTATTTGTGGTTTTCCTATAACTCATTAATATATGCAAATGT
>VYZU01054557.1:7823-28589 GCA_013401355.1 Ceyx cyanopectus
CCTGTGTGAAAGAATAACTAAGGAATGGAGCATGTAGTTGTAGTGTACTCTTTATTTACTGTTATTTTTTGCTAACTTTATAAAATAGAACTTTATAAAAGTTTTCTGATATAACTTCATGATCCTTTTTTCCCCCAGCACTTACACTGTAATATTTTTACAATTAAACCACTTTATTAACAATAAAAAAGCATTGACATAGCAGATGCTTTAATGAAAACCATTGCAAGAATCCCTCTGCCAGTAGTAAATAACAAAATTGAAAAGGTACGTGGTAAAGGAACATTAATATCAGGAAACACAGTGTCACTGGTAGCAGTAGTGGAGGGCTGAACTGCACAGGAATTAGTGAGAACCAGGAATGGCTTTTCTCTGCACAGGTTCATGCACTTGCTCCTCATCTGTCACTCACTGCACAGCTGTGAGTTTGAAGGACTATCTGCAGATACCCATGTATGTTAAAGCAGGGATCAGCAATTTAAGTTAGTGGGACGATAGGATAATCTTTTTTTCTTTACTTTGGGGGTGCTGGAGCACTGGAACAGGCTGCCCAGAGAGGCTGGGGAGTCCCCTTCTCTGGAGGCTTTAAGTTTACCTGGCTGTGTTCCTGTGCAGACTGCTCTAGGTGACCCTGCTTTAGCAGGGGGGTTGGACTAGATGATCTCCAGAGGTCCCTTCCAAACCCTACCATTCTGTGATTCTTTATTTAATCTCTGATAATTCACTTGTTCAAAAACAGACCAGTAATTACTGTAGATTTAAGACACCTAAAACCAAAAAACTGTCAGGCCTGACTATTGCACAAGGAGATCAGTCTGAAAAAGGCTGACACATTACTACTTTTTCAGATTAGTGAAGCCTTGGATGCAGGCTTCCCACCATCATTCCTAAAATGATGCTAATCCCTAGACCTAAGGTTTTGCAATTCTATAGCTGGACAGCACCTACACTAAAAGGATTTTCCATTGCTGCTGTCTGCTTAGCAGATTAGTTATAGGAGGGGACTCTACAGAACAGGCCATGCTTGACCTGCACAGAATCTCCAGCTGTCTTGAGTTTTTCCTGTTTAGAAAATTCTTAAGTATTAATAATAAGCAGCAGAGAAACTTTAAAGTTTGTGTCTATTTAAGCTTTAAATTGTGTCTATTATTTTACTAACCACAACATCTCCATTTTTCCCTTCTGAAAAGGGAAAGATCAGTGGCCCAAGATGATTGTGACTAAGGAACCTTATTTATTCTTTAATTTAATCCACTGTGATGCAGCATAGACTATAAAGCTAGCATTAGTAATACTGTATTTAACTGTGTGACAGTAAGACAAAGTGATACAGGGAATGTGCATAAGTATATATGCACATCTCCTATAATTCTGCTTTTATTTGTTTGTTGGTTTGGTGGATTTTGGGTTTTTTTTGTTTTGTTTGTTGTTGTTTATTAATTGATTCAAGTATATCTAAAATAATTAGCTGGTTTTTAAAACTTTGATCTCTTTGAAGCCATCTGGACCCACTTTGACTTGGTGGGCTAGAGGTTATGATGGAGGAGGAGTTCTGAGGAGGTAGCATGCCTTCTCCCCTAGTGAACTTAAGGAATTTCATAGGGTGATGCACCATAAACAGTGACATTGTGAGTCACAGTCTGGAAAATCCTCCAATGTATAGAGCAATTGGTCTACAACAATAGTAAAGATGACAACTTCTCACTAACTAAAGATCTTTGTGGTTTCTCTACCTTTTGTCTTAACAGACTCGCTATTGGGTCCCAGACCTTCCGGTCTGGTCAATATTCTGAGTGCTATGACTTTGTGCTGTTCTTATTTCTCCCTCTGCAATCTATTATTCCCTAGTTTGCCCTCAGACCATTACTTTTATGTCCTAAAGCTCACACTGTGCTGTGGAAGACAGTGAGACTGCAGTTTCCATGCTGATTGAGGCGTGAGGAAGGAGAGGGTAGGTCATTCTCAGTCCTTTCAACAACGGAGGAAACAGATATATTTTGGAACTTTGGTCTCTTTATTATGCAGGATTTGATGCTGACATTTTCCTTCAAGCCAAAGCTAATAATTTTTTCTATCGCTTCTTTTGCTGTTTCTTGCACAAGCTTTCATACAGAGCACAATTACAGCTGTCCCTCCCAAAACTGCTTATTCACACCAGAAGGCAATCAGAACTCGCATGTGATTCTCCATCCTCCTAGCAATTCATAAAGACATCTGACCAGAGACTGTTGATACACAGGCAGCTGGAAGTTGCAGTGTCTTATACAGAAGAATGTGGGAGTAAGTAAACAGAAGGGCCAGAAATCCTCAAGCTAGGGAGCTGTAGAAATGACACTGAAAGTGTCAGTATGTCCCCAGAATAGAGGACTTGAGTTCAAGCCACACATAAATCCAGATTTCAAAGGATTGAGCTCAGGTAAGCTTCTGGTTTACATTAAATTTTTAAGGAAAGTCTCAGAAGTCTACAAATATAATGTATTTAAAATCTGTTCTCAATCAAACTAAGACAAATTAGTTTCAACAACATTAAAAAAAAAAAAATCCTTGAAGGCTGGGGGATGATATGATTTGATAGTAGCTCTGGAAGAACACGAAGGTACTGTTGGATGCTAAAATGAACACGAGCTGGCAATGTGCTCTCAGACCAGAAGGCCAGCCATATGAATTTGCCACTCTATTCTGCTCTGGGGACACTTCACCTAGAGTACTGTGTCCAGCTGTGGAGTCCTCAGCACAAGAAGGACATGAACCTGTTGGAGCAAGTCTAGAGGAGGGCCACAGAAATGGTTAGAGGGCTGGAACAGCTCTCCTGTGAAGAAAGGCTGAGAGAGTTGAGGTTGTTCAGCCCGGAGAAGAGAAGGCTTTGGGGAGAGTTGATGGCAGCTTTTGAGTACTTAATGGGGACCTATAAGAAAGATGAGGACAGTCTTTTTAGCAGAGCCTGTTGCGACAGGATGAGAGATGATTGTTTGAAACTAAAAGTGTTGATTTAGTGTTGAGAGAAGGAAGAAATTGTTTATGATGAGGGAGGATAATGAAACACTGGTACAGGTTGCCCAGGGTTATGAGCAATTATTAAGCAGTAGAAGCCCCATCCTGGAAACATTCACAGTCAGGTTGGCCAGGGTTATGAGCAACTTGATCTAGCTGAAGATGTCTCTGCTCACTGTAGGGGAGTTTGGACTAGATGACCTCTAAAGGCCACTTCCAACCCAAACATTTCTATGATTCTATGGTTCCTAGAATTTTGAAATAAGAGGTTTTAAAAAACTCAAAATATTACTGTACTTGAATATTATTTCAGGCTGAGGCAGGATGTGAATAGTAACAACTCTACAAAAATATTCTACATATAGAAGCTTATAACATGATTACCTTAATCTAGTTTGTATTCTAGAACAAGCATGTCTGCACAAGCAGTTATTCAGTAAGAATGCTGCTTTTGTTCTTGAATAATTCCTTGTGCAGTCAAGCCTTTAGTCAAATCAGCATGACTCTGTATGTAGATAAGTCATCAGTCTATCACTACTTGCATTTACAGGATATCTGTTTCTCTGTTACTAAATGCAGCTGACAGATCTGAAAATGTCACATTTGTTTGCAGAATAAATATAGACCTTATGAGCCTCTGCCCTTACTACCCTACTATCTCTTGTGTCCTTTGCAGGTTTTACAAACTGCATTATCCTTCATAGTGTTCATTGCCATTAGTAAATTAATAAGGACTACAGAGAGAAGGAAAACCTTTCTATTCCCTTGTTTAATGAATAGCCAAAAGGAAGAGGTTGTCAGTCTGACAATTCTCCATCAACTTTATATAAAAGTCCAGGTGAAGAAAGCAAAGTCACTTTTCTTTTGGGGAAACAAAGAGCCAAACAAACAAAACTAAATCTTTGTTCTAGTTCAGTAAAAAAACCCAAACAAACAAAAAACCCATGATAGAGCTTCTAACCATAAAGGCTTTCCTTTCTTCACATGGTCTAAGTATTTGTGTTGTCACCTGTGTTTGCCTAGTTCTGTCATGAGTGCTGCCTCAAAGCCTTAATAAAACATTAATGTTCAAGCCCCAGCACTTCCACTGTTACGTTTCTGTCATTTATCTCTGTTACTGATTTTAGCTGTGGTTACCTTTTAGAAAAGTAAAATAGCAAGCTATACATTTCAAGGAAGACACAAGATTAATTAATGTATACAACTAGAACCTGCTGCTCATGATTTAAAATACCAGTAAGAACTCTCAATATATAGTTAAACTTGTTTATTTTCTATATTGTGTANTGACATTTTCCTTCAAGCCAAAGCTAATAATTTTTTCTATCGCTTCTTTTGCTGTTTCTTGCACAAGCTTTCATACAGAGCACAATTACAGCTGTCCCTCCCAAAACTGCTTATTCACACCAGAAGGCAATCAGAACTCGCATGTGATTCTCCATCCTCCTAGCAATTCATAAAGACATCTGACCAGAGACTGTTGATACACAGGCAGCTGGAAGTTGCAGTGTCTTATACAGAAGAATGTGGGAGTAAGTAAACAGAAGGGCCAGAAATCCTCAAGCTAGGGAGCTGTAGAAATGACACTGAAAGTGTCAGTATGTCCCCAGAATAGAGGACTTGAGTTCAAGCCACACATAAATCCAGATTTCAAAGGATTGAGCTCAGGTAAGCTTCTGGTTTACATTAAATTTTTAAGGAAAGTCTCAGAAGTCTACAAATATAATGTATTTAAAATCTGTTCTCAATCAAACTAAGACAAATTAGTTTCAACAACATTAAAAAAAAAAAAATCCTTGAAGGCTGGGGGATGATATGATTTGATAGTAGCTCTGGAAGAACACGAAGGTACTGTTGGATGCTAAAATGAACACGAGCTGGCAATGTGCTCTCAGACCAGAAGGCCAGCCATATGAATTTGCCACTCTATTCTGCTCTGGGGACACTTCACCTAGAGTACTGTGTCCAGCTGTGGAGTCCTCAGCACAAGAAGGACATGAACCTGTTGGAGCAAGTCTAGAGGAGGGCCACAGAAATGGTTAGAGGGCTGGAACAGCTCTCCTGTGAAGAAAGGCTGAGAGAGTTGAGGTTGTTCAGCCCGGAGAAGAGAAGGCTTTGGGGAGAGTTGATGGCAGCTTTTGAGTACTTAATGGGGACCTATAAGAAAGATGAGGACAGTCTTTTTAGCAGAGCCTGTTGCGACAGGATGAGAGATGATTGTTTGAAACTAAAAGTGTTGATTTAGTGTTGAGAGAAGGAAGAAATTGTTTATGATGAGGGAGGATAATGAAACACTGGTACAGGTTGCCCAGGGTTATGAGCAATTATTAAGCAGTAGAAGCCCCATCCTGGAAACATTCACAGTCAGGTTGGCCAGGGTTATGAGCAACTTGATCTAGCTGAAGATGTCTCTGCTCACTGTAGGGGAGTTTGGACTAGATGACCTCTAAAGGCCACTTCCAACCCAAACATTTCTATGATTCTATGGTTCCTAGAATTTTGAAATAAGAGGTTTTAAAAAACTCAAAATATTACTGTACTTGAATATTATTTCAGGCTGAGGCAGGATGTGAATAGTAACAACTCTACAAAAATATTCTACATATAGAAGCTTATAACATGATTACCTTAATCTAGTTTGTATTCTAGAACAAGCATGTCTGCACAAGCAGTTATTCAGTAAGAATGCTGCTTTTGTTCTTGAATAATTCCTTGTGCAGTCAAGCCTTTAGTCAAATCAGCATGACTCTGTATGTAGATAAGTCATCAGTCTATCACTACTTGCATTTACAGGATATCTGTTTCTCTGTTACTAAATGCAGCTGACAGATCTGAAAATGTCACATTTGTTTGCAGAATAAATATAGACCTTATGAGCCTCTGCCCTTACTACCCTACTATCTCTTGTGTCCTTTGCAGGTTTTACAAACTGCATTATCCTTCATAGTGTTCATTGCCATTAGTAAATTAATAAGGACTACAGAGAGAAGGAAAACCTTTCTATTCCCTTGTTTAATGAATAGCCAAAAGGAAGAGGTTGTCAGTCTGACAATTCTCCATCAACTTTATATAAAAGTCCAGGTGAAGAAAGCAAAGTCACTTTTCTTTTGGGGAAACAAAGAGCCAAACAAACAAAACTAAATCTTTGTTCTAGTTCAGTAAAAAAACCCAAACAAACAAAAAACCCATGATAGAGCTTCTAACCATAAAGGCTTTCCTTTCTTCACATGGTCTAAGTATTTGTGTTGTCACCTGTGTTTGCCTAGTTCTGTCATGAGTGCTGCCTCAAAGCCTTAATAAAACATTAATGTTCAAGCCCCAGCACTTCCACTGTTACGTTTCTGTCATTTATCTCTGTTACTGATTTTAGCTGTGGTTACCTTTTAGAAAAGTAAAATAGCAAGCTATACATTTCAAGGAAGACACAAGATTAATTAATGTATACAACTAGAACCTGCTGCTCATGATTTAAAATACCAGTAAGAACTCTCAATATATAGTTAAACTTGTTTATTTTCTATATTGTGTAGTTTTTGTACCTCCACTTTAATATTCTTCTCTAATACAGGATTTAACAATTCAGGTATGGACAAGGTGGCCTTCTTAGCATCTTTCTGTGAACAAACAAGTGTATCTTTTAATTCAATCATGCCTAAAAGTTGACAGCATCCAATGGCTACTTTCTAGTCCATAAGAAATTATGTGCTGGCTGTTCAGGCATGTTTAAAATTAACTTGCCTCAGCTGTATTCTCATCCAAGAAAGAAACTTCTCAAGAGCCCATGAAGACTGATTGGGTTTGTTTTACCTACTACAATTACATCTCCAGTCCTGGTGCTTCCTGCAGCAGACTGAAATGAAGCGGTCAGTACAATTATCACATTTATGGTTTATGTGCTGTGGGTAGGAGTCTGCATTCCTGTTTAACATCACAGAAAACTATAAATACCAGGCATTATACAAACATTTGGTGCTAACATTTTTCAGAACTTTACGAGCCCAAGACCAATTGATTTTCTTTCCAGGGAGGTCATTCTAGATTTCCAAATTTTGGACCGTGAAAAATCTCCATTTCAAATATGGTTTTGTTATTTAAATATGTATCATCAGACTTAACAATTATTGGTTATTCTGACCTGTGGCACAATAAACTAAAGATATATTTAGGAATGATGCAATCCATACTTGTGTTACTCCACTTGCACAATTTCAGAGAGCATCAGTTCCACAGTATTCAAGGTAAAAGCCTCCTTGTAACAAAGCAATGAAGGCCTGTCTATCTCTTTTGTATACATGGGAAACTAAGCACAGGTGCAATCTACAAGCACCCTTCCTAATAAACATGGGGTTATGTAGTTGGCTGGAACCAGAAGACCAGCCAGCACCTGGGATGTTTAGACCTTAAGTTATCCTCGGGGTCATCATGCAGGCAGCATTTTATTCACTACATAAAACGTCTGCTCCCACATGCATTGGTTATGAAAGCAAAGCTGAAACAACTGCAGCCAGAGGTGTTGTCTGAGGCAGACATGGGCCTGCAGACACTGCTCGTGGCTGGGGCCCAGCAAGGCCAAGTGGGCTTTCTTCAGCAGGGCCTGCAGCCCCGTGTCCCTGCTCCCCAGTTCCTAGGGGTTCTAGAAGGTTCTCCAGCACCTGGGCTCAGGAGGAGCCACGCTGCTGCCTCAGCTCCTCAGTAGGGAGGACTCAAAGGCAGTGCTATGGCTGCTGGAGGATTTGCACATCCTCCTCCCTGGTTACTCCAGAGAGGAAACGCAGCCCAGAGTATGAAATGGCTGAGTGCAGCCACTCTAGGCTCTTCCCAGACAGAAACCTGCCCAGCAGCCATCCTCAGCAGGGAATACTGGGTACTGTTAAGTGGGCACATTCAGAGAACTCATGTGATTCAGCCAGCTCACCTGGGAAAAATCAACTGTCATCACCCTGGGTTCCTCTTTAAAAGGGAAAGAATGGGTTCTAGAAGTCTTTAGTGCAGCTGGCCCAGGTTGTGGCTGGCTGAGGGTCAGATGCAGGGGGAATTTTCTGCTCCCAGAAAGATGGACGCTAAGGTGCAGTTGCTTGCCTGCTATGGCTGGGCTGGTCCAGGCCTGGCTCTCTGCTCTCCCTGGTACCTCAGCTGTGGACTACATGGAGAACCCAGGAAACCTGTGTGAAGACTATGAGCAGGTCTGTGACTTAAGTAGAAACTAGAATACTGGTTTTTTTCTTTGGAACATATGAGGAAAGGCTGTGGGAGTTGGGTCTCTTTAGCTTGGAGGAGACTGGTGATTGTTAATGTTTATAAACATGTGAAGGGTGAGTGTGGGGAGGATGGAGCCAGGTGCTTCTCAGTAATGTCCAGTGATAAGACAAGGGTGATGGTGCAGGTTGGAACACAAGAAGTTCCATGTGAATGTAAGGAGAAACTTTGTCACGTTGAGGCTGACAGAACACTGCAACTGGCTTCCCAGGGGGGTTGTGGAATCTCTGGAGACGTTCAAAACTCACCTGGACACGTTCCTGTGTGAACTAATCTAGGGGATCCTGCTCTGGTGCAGGGGTTGGATTAGATGATCCTTCAAGGTCCCTTCTAACTCCTAACGTCCTGTGATTCTGTGAATTTTTATTGTCAAAAAGTTTTTTCAGACCTTTTTACACATCAAGAAAAATCCTTTTACAAATTGTCGTCAATATGTCTTTTTTTGGTTCAAATGTTATTTCCTTTGCTATTGAAAGTAAACTTTCTTTATAAGGAGCTGTTTTCCTTTAAAAGATTATTTTATGTTTTATATCAAAGTAGCCTTTAGATTGTTTGCTACTCTTGTATCTTGCAGTATGATATTTCATTTTAAGGAGGAATTATTTTTGGCATTATTATTCTCTTAAAAAATATAAAAGTTGATTTATTTGACTTAAAGTTCTATGGCTTTTGCTAGTAACTAATTTTCTAGAGGAAAAATTGTGTCGGGATAGCTTTCCTTTTCAGAAAGGAGTTTTGTAGCTTTTTTTTTTTATGTGTAATGTGGTTGTCTCTGGTTATTTTGTGTTTTACTTCTGTTGTTACAAAACAAATTGCAGCTTCTTAAATGTTAGAATGAAAAATATACAGCTTTTAGATTATTTTTTTACCTTACCATTAGTATTGCGCAGTAGCTTCTCTAACAAAAATGTTATTTAATAATGGCAGATTTAATCCTATCTACCAACTCCTCCATCATAAGGCTTTAGAACAGGAAGGCACCCACTGGGCTACTGTGTTCTCCCCTCTCTATTGCAACCATCATGTCAGGTAATTCTTTATTTAAGTGTGTTGCACTCAATCTTAACAACAGTTGTGTGGTTTGTTCCCACTATTATTCCCAGAGGATGGCTGTTACAGAATATGATTGCTTTTCAGCATTGCTGGTGAGCCATTTGCCATTGGCACTGACTTGAGATAGAGTTGAAAACAATGAGCTACCACCATAGATTTTAAAAATAAATGAATGATAAATAATTGAAAAAAAACCCTTTACTATCTAGCAGAAAGGTTCATCACCAGTGATGAAGCAGTTGGTTAGGAACCATTTTGTAATCTCAAACTTAGTTGACTCATGGCCAGCTAAAGCACATTTGATCTTGTGCCAAAATTATCTTTTAAATAGTTGGAATTATTTTTTTTTAATTAATACAGTTAGCAATCCTATCTTCTCTCAGCTTTTGTTATAGTAGACTAAACAAATCAAGCTTGTTTAATCTCATTTCATAAAACTGGCTTTCCATTGCCCTGGTTTTCCTAGTAGTCCTTCTCTTCTACCTGCTCTAGCTCCAGTTAATCTATCAAATGCAAGAGACTAGACTGTATGTGGTATTTCAGGTGAACTCTTCCCAGTGCTATTATTTTTTCTTGTCTCTGTTGGAAGTTAACACCAGTTGCCTTACCCTGGTGATCTGTATCATTATATTTTAGCAGAGCTCTCTTATTAATAGAAGTTACACCAATTATGCTTTTTTAGCCCAGAATTCTGGGATCTGTAGGGTTTTTTAATCAAATAATTTAGTGTGTTGTGATCTACTTTGACTGATTTTGGACTGTTCTTCTTTGTAATTTCATTTTGTCCCACTTGGGTCAGAGTTGACTTCTACAACTGTCTTATTTCTAATATTTTTCTTACTTTTCAGTATTAGGCTATAAAGTATCTTACAGACTCTTACTCTGTATATAACTGGTTGTTACTAATGTGCATAACACTTGTAGCCTCTTCTGTCTCTAGTTTTGTAGTTCTAAACAAATAACCTTAGCTACCACTCCAGGAAAAAACAAACAAACAAAACTGTGTCAAACTGCACAGGATAGACCCTGATGGAGGGGAAGCAGAATCTGTGATAATGTTTCCCATGCTTTCCTATACTGTAGGGAACCCTGCTAATGGTACCACCAGAGCTAAGTTTTGGTTAGGTTTTTTTTTAGGAGACTTAAGCACCTGTAGTTTAGCTTCTCTGAAAATCAATTTCTTAGCCTATAAAATGGATTAGTCTCCAGCCAATTTTTAACTTGATTTTGAGCAGGTATGTGCATGTAGCCCACTGTTCACTGTGCTGTGCCTCCCACTCTGCGTGTGCATCTGGCCAGCAGCAGATATGAGTGTGCTACAGCTGCTTGCTGGGGTGTTTCACTTGAGTTGTAAAGGTTTGTGATTTAGCCCTGGAGGTCCCAGGTAATGAGCAAGATGATGATTCTCACACTTCCAGAACTGTATGTACTCACATTCCTAAGGACAGCCTGGTGATGGAGGAGTGGAGACTATAGTTTCCTTTTATCTGCTCTAAAGTCACAACACATTACTTTTTTACAGAACTAAACTCTTACAAAATACATCAAAAGAGATTTCACAGAAATATGCCTCATTTTAATGTCTGCAACAAAATGAATGGGATAGAGTTGCACAAATGAGTTTAACATTTAGTAGATGGTGAAATAATGTGGTTATGCAATATTTGTTTTCAAGATGGAGATAAAAAACTCACTACATCCTTCTGCTAGTACTCTAGTGTGTAAACCAGTCTGTGCATACAAAAACTGAGCTAAATTACTGAACAATAAATTATTGCAATTGCTTCATCCAAAACTATTAGCTAGCAGAACAGATCTAAATATTTTTAGAGGTGCTCTTCATAAAAATATATGTATATGTAGAGCCTTTCATTTTCAATCTCTTTACACCAATAAGAAAATATTTTTAAAAGTTTTTTTTTAATTTAAAAATTATTATTCCTTTATTTTCTTGGGAAAAGACATGGACAAGTCTTTTCTGTGCAAATAATAAAATGTAAAAATGTACACATCTCACTTATCACTGAAATACAGCATTTTTTTTGTGTAAAACATGAGGTGATCTGCCTCCTTATGCTCTTATTACCTTGAGAGGCATCAGTTGACCAATGTGATCCATTGCCAAAACCTACTCCATTCTATTTTGCATAATGTATAAAAGTACATTTGTTCAGTGTTAGATTTTCTGCCTATTTACTACTGATCTATCTCACGTGATCTCAGATTTTCTCATTTGAATCTCCTCATCCCAAACAGAAAACCAAAATTCCTGTAGTTGGCTTTAAGGTGCTCCCAAGTCCCTCCACAGGTTGTCATGAATTGTACAGCTGTGTTACACATATTTAGCTGGTGGGGTTTTTTTAATATTGAATTAGACTTTGTAAGCTTTAGGATTTATTTTTTTTTTCCACCTTGAGAAATCCTGCCATTCTTAAGATTCCTCAAACTTCTGCTGATTTCAAACTAGAATTTCCAATTAGTGCAAGTGTGTGTGTGTTTTAATAGCTGAACTGGATGCAATCCCATTAGCCATGAGGAACACTATGTTTATACCTTTTAAAATGCTTTAGTTTAAATAAATATTTTCCCCCTGACAGAGCTATCTTATTTTATAACCTGTGACCTGGTATATATGTGGCTGTGATGATTCTCAAGTACCTTCTCTAATAGGGATAAACTATACTGGTATCATTTATCAGTGCTGGTAAAGTTTACCAGTGTTTTTAATTGCTTTGATAATATCTAGCTGTAGAACATTGTACCATTCTACTCAGTGCCCTTAGAAATAAATGTTAAATTGTTTGTCCACTGAGAACATAAGACCTGCTATAACACCTTTCCAACTTATTTACTTCTAAAACAAGACTGTGGCACTTGGAGTAACCAGTTTTCTCAGACTCTGTCGGTACCTGATTTGTAGATAAATCAACAACCATTTGTTTCTCAACCAAATGACATAGTTAAACTAGAAAAATTAGTTGCTCCATCTGGTCTAAATTCCTTTCTCAATCTTTTTAGAAATCTATTGATGTATGTAGGGTATCTGCTTTTGATCAAGCATAACATTTTATGCTAACTCTGTAAAGTCAGCTTGAAGACCATAATTATAACGTGATTAGCTCTCTTTATTAAATGTTTGACACCTCTACTGGAATGTATTTAGCAGCTGATCCTTCTGAAAAACCTGATTTCTACTCATCTGTTTTATCCTGAGCACATTCCCTGGGCCTGCTGGGAAACTTTAATATATTTAAGGAAATTGTAATCTTGCAAAAGGAGAGTGGAATGGGGAGAGGGATACACACGTACACAGGGGGGGAAGAAGACCAAAAAAAAATTAATCTTGTGAATGTTCTCAGAGTTATGAGCTCAAGTATTCCGAGGTGGAAATTGGCTATTATTGTTTTATTTTAAGAACTCTAGAAAATTAATTTAATCTTTATGTGTTCCTATGTGACTTGGTCTAGGTGACCCTGCTCTGGCAGGGGGGTTGGACTAGATGATCTTCTAGGTCCCTTCCAACCCCTAACATTCTGTGATTCTGTGATGTAAAAATGCATGTAGGTACGAGTAAGATTTTTGGCTGGCTTTGTTTTGGTCTCTGACAGTAAATTTGTGTAGCCTGATGTGGGCAGGAGGGAGAAGCAGCAGTGCTGGGTGTGTTGTGGTTAAAGAGGGTAGTCACCAGTTGCTCCACATAGTAACAAAAATCCAGACCAAAGTAGAGAAACTCTCTTGCTTTCACAGCAGGATGTCTACTACAAGAACCAGGTGGTGTTTCACATATAATAACTGCATGCAGTGGGAAACTTTGCCTTTTTACTACCACTGCTTGTCAGGTGAAGCTCCCTGCCACCTACCAGGCCATGGTGGTTTCTTGTGTTTGAAAGATGGTGACTCAGAGGTCCCTATTCAGATAGCTGTTTATCTAATAACTCCATGGCTACAGATCTGGATTTTTCTTCCTACTCCACCTGAGTAAACTCCTCTCCTCTAATGACCACCTAGGGCAGAAAGGGGATGTTGAAAGCGTTACCTTTTTGTGTAGAATGTTCAAAGGTTTTTCTTGGGCAAAGAGCGAGGAGATGGGAACTTGATTAAATCTGAGGCCTAAGCACTGGGCCCTGTCAAACACCATAACCACTAGACTAAATAGTCCTGTTGCTTCCTTCTCTTTCCTTCTGGCCTGGTACGTTTTTATGCAAGTGCAATGCCCCCAAAGGAGGGAGTGGAGATTTTTCCCACACTAGAATAACCTGGTGATCAGGAACCCTAATAAGAAATGAGAATTGTGTGTTTGAAACCTTTCAGATCTGGAAATAGATGTGTATACTTCTGCCTCAAGACAAGTACTTCAAGCATAGAGAAAAAGCACAGCAGATGATGGTAGCAGTTGATCTTTTCTGGTAGGGAACAAGGGTCTCCACAAACAGAGGATTAAGGGGAGCTGTGAGTGGTAGAAGGGGGGAGATGCTTCCCTGCAGCTGCACTAGATTGGCTGTGTTTGAGAAGATGATGCTTTCTAACTTCAGTGAATCTAAACCTAAAATCTAAATCTAAATCATTGCATCTGCAGGTTCAGGTCTTGTGGTAGTCGAAAAGGTGTTTGTTAGGCGTGGGATCATTGCCCTGCACAGTGTGTGTACCCGCACCTGGGCTGTCTGTCCCAGCCCCACTCAACCAACCCCTCTAAAGCCTCGGTGGGTGAACCGCAGAGGTGGGGGCCCCTCCCAGCACACAGTGCTTTTGCCTGGAAAAAGCTGAGCGTCTGAAAACTGTCCTTCTCTTGCCTGATGCTGCCGGCAGGGCCCCGAGGTGCCCGCTGCTCCCAGCGGGACGGGAGGCGGGGAGCAGGGAGCGGGGACCCGGCCTGGCTCTCGGAGCCCGTCTCGGCCACAGGGCAAAGCGCCGCGGGGTCATCCTGAGCTGTCGCGACAGGTCCCGGGGCTTGGCCCCGGAGGGGGGATTTCTCTCCCCGGGCCGGGACGGCACTACTGCCAAATGAGGCGTTTACCTCCACCGGGCAGCTAGATGTAGGTTAGAAACACCGAACATACGAAGGATAGGTTTGTAATATACCAGCATTTTGCTGTCCTACATAAACCAGAGAGTTGTGAGAGTCTTGTGCGATCTCCAGTCATCATCCCTATTGGTTTTACACAGAAGTACCTTGAAGCGAGTGTACAGGGGACCCCCGGGCGAGAGCCCGTTGTCTCCGATGCTCAGGGCTCGTAAGGAGAGCCTGGACACTCGTAAGGTCAGGCGCTCGGGGAGCGCCTGGCCCCGCCAGGGGTGTGGGGGGGCTTGGGCTGCACAGCCCGGGTGCCTGGATGCGACTGGGGCGGAGTGAGAGTGCTCCGAGCATAAACTTCAGCTTTTAACGCTTCTCAGCAGCGATCAGGAGGCTAGAGTGACAGGTAAAGGAACTGGGAATCAGTTGAGATGGAGAAATCATCAGCTAAAGACTGAGTGGGTGCAGTTTCCTTCAGGTGACTGAGGAAAAGGGGATGAGGGTTTGAGGAACATGGAGCCCACGTAGTCCCTGCTAAATTATATTGAACTTCTAGTTATAAATCGAAAACCCTTTCCTAAAAACAACTCTTGTCCATCCAGTAATGTCAATAACTCGCAAAGTGTTTCTTAGTCTGTTTGATCTCAACTGTCCGGTAGCTTTTCATGCGTCCCCTCGTTTAAAAACAATGGAGAAAATGTGGTGCTTGGATTTAGATTATTTTTTTTTCACCGGCGGTAAAGGAGCTGTTTTCTGTAACAGCGTAGATTATTAGAAACTTGTAATTTGCAGTTTGCATTTGCCATCAAGATCACAGCAGGCGAAAAAAAGAGACCGGCGTCTGCAGTAGCTTCAGTAATTCCCGTTCACGGGTTTCATATGACGGTGGAAAAAACAAACTTGCTTGAGTTTAATATACAGTGACTTCAGGAAGTGCAATAAAATCAATTAATGTTGCAAAAGCATTGGCCAAAAAGAAAGCGGCGAAAGGATTTATGGAAATGTAATAGATTTACAAGCATTTACCCTGCGAACTTGATAAACAGCAATGGGAAGCCGAGATGGTGAAAGTAATTAGTCCCGCAGCCTCAGTGAATACGGACAATTTATTATTATAATTTTACCCTTTCAGTGGTTATTCAAATTTATTTTTTAATTCTGTGATCTGAAGCGCCGGGGAATTAATCTCAAGTTTGGGTCTCTGCTTCATCAGGGGCTGGGTTTCTTCTTCTGTCCTTTTCATCTCCTCGCAAAGCCAAGTGTGATCTGTCACTGGCCGGGGCTCATTCGTCGTTTTTCTGCGGCGTTTTCAGGGCCATCGCCGTCGTCCTCGGCGAGCAGCGTTATCCAGCGGGGCAGGGTGGGCTCTTCGCCTCCTTGTGCTCCGGGGGTTTCTTGCCTTTTTTTCATTTTCAGACGCGTCTGAAGGAGCGTTCGAGAGCGTTCCCCGGCTCTAGAACAACCCCAGCGCCGAAAACTTCTCTGCTTGCTCTCAGAACTTCGCAGCCCTGTGATTATAATGGGAAAGAGACGTCGAACGTGGAGTCAAGATTACAATTTCCAGAAGTCAGAATTTATTACGGTTAAACTGTGATAAGATCCCATCTGTTCCGAACACATGTAGCACCGATTGTTTTTCGCACAACTGCAATTTATTTACCCTTCGCAGTGAATCAGATTACAAGCGCGATTTAAAAAAAAAAAAAAAGAGACCACAAACAAGAACCCCAAACCCCACACACATCACGATTTCTGTTTGGTCCGGCCTATCTCTTTTTATCTGGTTGAATGCATTTAGACTGCAATACTTCTCGTAGGATTAGATCGGCGATTCCTTCTGCCCCCCTCCCCTCAGGGGGATTGCGGTGGGGCCGGGCCCGCGGGCGGTGAGGCCGGGGCGCGGAGAGCGGGGAAGCGGCCGTTCGCGCCTCAGCGGCAACCGCGCCGCCCTTCGCCTCAGACGGGGAGGGGGGCCCGGCAGCGCCGCCTGGCGGGCGGGAGCCGGAGCGAAGCCTCCCGGGCCGCGGAGACAAAGGGAAGGAGCCTCCCGGGGAGCCGAGCTCCTGGCGCGGCGTGTCCGTTCCCCCCACACACACCGTGGGGTCTCCAGTGGCAGCGCGTCGCGCTCCGACTCCAGCTTCCGAACGGCAGTAGCGTTTGTTGTGAAGCGGAGCGAGAACCCCAAAGGGTGGAAGGGGGAGGGGAGATGCTTTTTGCCTTTCCATTGGTCGCGAGTAGTTTAGGAACGAGGAAAATGTGTCCGCTCGTCGCCTGCCCCATCCCACAGGAATGGCTGGGATCTAGAAGCACGCGCTTCGAAAACAAAACGGGGAAGATTAAACCCTTACGAAAAGAAAAGATCACGTTCTTGCCATGATAGCCTAAGAACAGCAATCTAATTTTGTTCGCTTTCAAACTGTTTCAAGACATATATGCGTATATATATATATGTGTATATATATCCTCCAGCTTTCAGTGGGCGTCTTTCTGCTGCTCTGTTATCATTATTTCTTGCCTTGATGTGACGTTGAAGACAGATGACAGCATTGTCAGGTTGTCTTTAATTCATTTGAAGATTAAAAAAAAAAAAAACCCACACTAAAAAAAAACAACACACGAGGCTTCTTACAATATTCAAAGCCTGAAAGGATTTACTTTTTTTCACGTAGGGGACGGGGTGGTTGAGACTGGGGAGCAGCTGATGAATTTCAGACATGAAGAGAGAACAAAGTCTGTGCATCGCTGTGCGGGCACACACACGCACAGAACAAGCGGCCGGAGGTGGGATTGTTGTAGCAGCAGCACCTGGTTGATCCTGATGGAGAAATACCCAGCATTAGGACAGTCTTTTTTTTGCATTTATGCACAAGCCCAAACGTATAATCTGCTCACATTTCAACCCTGTCTCTGCTGCCAAAGCATTCTACCTTCAAAGACGTGGGAGCGTACGGACTCGGGGTCCGTCTTTTTTCTTTTGACACCTTTATGCTTCATGGCAACCAAATTTTACTTTAAGGAAAAAAAAAAAAAAAAGCACTCTGCCCCGAATTTCCTAGGACTGAGCTGAGAGAGAGATTTAGCAGGGATTAGACACCTCCAGGCAGGACTGATCGCTTTCCTGCAGCAGGTCTGTTCGGGAAGCAATGCGGGCTGCGCTTGGCGGAGCAGAGAGAATCGTGGGGTGGGGGTCTTATCTGAGAGTCAGAAATGTCTGAAATTATGACCAAAATCGGGTTGGAAAGGAGGTTTGATGCTGGGAAGTCCAGCGATTTTCCAACTTTAGAGCCGTTCCTTAAAAAAAAAATAATAAAAAAATAAAAAATTAAAAACAACAAACACACTGTAAACCAAACAAAACCCCCCCCACCCCCAAACAAACCCTACAGGCTGCTCCTGGCAGGCTGCAGGGAGCTTACAGCAGGGCAGCATTTCTCACCGTCTTTTCTAAACGGCAGAGAATTAAGTTTGATCAGTGTTTTTGACAGAACAGGAACGCACGTTTACTTTTGTTTCGGAAAGCCTGGGCCTTTCGGGACTGCCCTTGCCCGGGTGATTTCGATCTCAACCGCAGGCAGCTGGTTGCAAACATGGGGTTAGAGGGAAGGGGGTCGGCCCCGGCCACCGCACTGCGCGCACCGCACACTGCCGGCGCTCCGAGGAGCTTCGGAGGGAGTGGGTGGGCAGCGGGGGACTTCCCGCTCTTAGAAAATGGAGCCTCTTATCGCCGAGGAAAATCTTCCCGTCGTAAAGGCATCCCTGTGTTTTCGCTCTAGTGTACTTCTGCGCTCTAAAATCGGCCAAGCCCAAGTACATGTAGGTGTTTTGGTGTGGGCTTGCCTGACCGTAAGGTTCAGGTAGATGATGGAAACTCCTTCGCTGTCTTGCGGAGTCTGGTGTTTTATTGTTTCATAAAACTAGCTTAATTACATCTCCCCGTAGATAAGATAAACAGAACCTTTGTTTCTAAGTGTTGCTTATCAGAACTGTTTTGTCGAAGTGGCATCTAGAGTAAGCCTTTGAGGGGAGATGGAAATGAATTCATTTTTATTTTGGTTCTTCGGTTGCACTTAGCATCTGACAAGAGTTGATTTAAATATTACATGAGTTTATCTTTAATGTTCAAAAAAGATTTGTGAGGAAGGCGAAACTGTTTAATTTAAACTAATGTATGCCTGACTCTGGTCAGATCGATCAGAGTTTCGGGTTTTGATGGTTTTTGCCCTTCTGTTGCTTGTCCTCTCGAGCTGGTTTTTCACTGTGAAATTATTTTAGTTCGGTGGCATGGACCAGCGGCTGCTGTCAACTCCACAACCCATCCAGTTAGTAAGAACGGGGGGGGGCAAAAATAACGAATGCAGTCCTTTTACCTAAAAACATTAATGTCCATAAGTCAACCTCTATTAGGGAGAAAAAAAAGAGGCAAATTTATTAGATTAGTATCAGAATCCTAGGTGACACTTGCCAGGTCAAATACTTAACAAGCCTGGAAGAGAGACCTCCTTTCCACCACTCTACATATAAAATAAACTGGTTTAATTTTTAAATTAATCTCGGGGACAGCAACCGAGCAAAACACTAATGATAACGCGCAGTGTTCAGTACATCAGGAACATTCGCGTAGAACTTTTCAAAAGCTGAACCAGGAAAAGGACCCAGAAACCCCTCTTTTCAACCCAGTCCCCGGGACACCTGATTGCTGGCGGGCTGCAGCGAGCAGAGTCCGAGCTGCACTCGTTAGGTCTGTAACTGGGAAAATAACGTGAACAGGAGAGGAGCGTGTGCGGCGGTGGTGTTTTTTTAATCGTGGCAAATCCGTAATCGTCGCTTGCACACCCAGACGGAGCCTGAAATGTAGTTTTCCTCGGGTTGAGGGTGGTTAAAGGAGCGAAGCGAGCAGGGCAGGCTGGCCGGGCGGCTGCGGGAGAGGGTGCGGTGCGTGCGGCGTGGGCAAGGGCTCGCCAGCTTGTGCTGCGTTTCTCGGACTCTCTGGATGGATCCTTCAGCACCGTCACCCCCACCCCCAACGCGCCCAAGCCCTTCTTTCGATCACTCGCTGCGCTTGTATCCGCTTCCTATCTTATTATTAAAGTTTACTTCGTGCCCTCCCCTTCCCTTTCTCCAACTCGGTTCATACCGACAGCTCGTTTTACATTCTCTAAAGCAGAGACACGCAGTGAGCCCTTGCCCATTTAATGGGGGAGGAAAAAAAACAACTAAAAGAATACATTTTGTTAAAGCACAAAGCCTTTCCAGTGCCGTTTTGGGCTCAGCTGACTGGAAGCGCGGCCCAGCAGCCGGGGGTCCCTGTGCGCATCCCGGCTGCGCTCCCGGCCCCGGCCCCGCTGCTCCAGCCGCTCCGGGGGCCGGGACGGCCGGGAGCTGGAGCTTCATTAGCTTGCTGCTTTTTCTCTCCTTTGCACATTAACGCTAACTTCCACTAATTATCCGGAGTAAATGTATTAGACTAATTAGCATCTGGGCACCACGGGAAACTTTGAACAGTAATTATATTGTGGGGTATACAGAACAAGGCAGAAACCCCAGCGATTTGTCAAGCAAAGGCACCGCTCGCAACTTTTCCCCCCGGCAGCTCGTCGTGCTGGGGCCGGGGCGAGGGCAGCCCGCAGCGGGGGGAGAGGGGCTGTGCGGGGCACAGCAGGTACCCGGCTCCGCCTGAGCCGCTCCCTCTAAGCGCCTGGCAGAGCGCGGCACCGAAGCCCTTCGCCGGCGTTGCCTTGACGGGCTCGGGTATCGCTCTTCCGACCGTTCTCGGCGGCAAGGGATCGCTCCGCAGGTTCGGTAGCCGCTCTGGCTCTTCCGTCACAGCCCCCGCTCTTACCTGAGTGCAGGACGAGGAGCCGGAGCCGGGTGGCGGCGTTCGGCGCTGGGCAGCCCGGGCTGGGGAGGCGGACAGGCGGCGCGGGCAGGGGCAGCGCTCGGCATCACGTCCAGTTTGGCACCGCACTTCAGCAAAGAGCAAACTCGGACCGAATAGCGGAGGAACTTCTCTTTTTTTTTTTTTTTTTTTTTTGTCTTTTTTTTTTTTCTCCCCTTGCGGATTAAAAGAAAGTGAGTTCTCAGAACTCTCCAATTTGTGTGGGGTTTGGTTTTGATGATCGTTCGTGTTGCATATGGATGGAAGAAATTGACAGTAACTGGATGAAAGAGCATTAATTCCTCCCTAATTGCAGCTGAGTTTCTCAGTTATAAAAAGAGGCGGATAGTTTTGCATTACACTGGAAAAAAAAAAAAAGAAAAAGCTTTCAGATAATCTTCTCTTTTACAAATAAGTCCTGCCTTCCCTGCTTCTTTCTAAAGAAAGAGCCAAGTCTTTTAATTGAAACCCAGTTAAAAAAAAAAAAAGGGTTATCCTAGAAAAAAACATTTAAAAAAAAAAAGGTTTAATTTTCTGGGGGAAGGAAAAAAAATTTAAACTGATTTTAAGTTTTTGTTTT
>VYZU01054557.1:32481-55971 GCA_013401355.1 Ceyx cyanopectus
AAAAAAAGTCGAGTAATCCTTGGGCTGTGCTGGGGGCGGGGGTGGGGGTTGCGAGCGTGTGCCGCTGTCCCCCCTCGGCCGCTCTCGGCTCCCCCGGCTGGCGCGGCGCGGAGCGCTCGCCTCCGCCGCTCAGCTGTGATGCGAGCCGCTGCCCATCCAGCCCGGGATCTGGCAAAGAAACTCACTTCAAAAGCAGCTGAATTAGTCTGAGATTAAAGCCTTTGCCGCCTTCCAATCAAATGGGACCCCGAGGTGATTGGAGGGTCAAGGGGATGTGACGTTCCCTTTTCTGGGGCTTTTTTTCTCTGTTTTTAATGGTCTCTCGCTCTTTTTTCCCCCCCTCCCTTCCTTTTCTCGTCCGCCTTCCCTCTCCCCTCCCCTCCTTCCTTGTTTTCGCTCCTAGGACGGGCTGGGCATTAATTCTGTGTTTCACATCACGCGCTGACAACGTTTTTCTTCCTCCGCAGCCGGCCCGGGTAGCCCGGCGGCAGCAGAGGCGGCCGTGAGCTTAAGGACGCCGGGCCTGGCGGGGGTCGCGGTGGCGGGGCTCTGCCGGCCCTGCTGCGTTTCCCCCTCCCCGAGCGCAGCCCCGCAGCACGCACGACGCTCCGAGCACGGCCTGCCGCCGTCCGCCCGCCACGCACGGAGGTTATGCGGGCCCAGCCGGCTCTCCACTCTTCCCCCCCCCAAACCCCGCCTCGGTGCAAGGCCGCCGGGACAGCCCCGCAGCCTCCTCCGCGCCGCGTCCCCTCCGAACCCCGAAGAAGGGCACGGGTCGCTTTTCCCGCCCCTCCCGCCTCACAACGCGGAGGTTCGCTCGGACGAGAACCTGCAGAACGGCGGCCTGTGCGCGTCGCCGCCCGCGGCGGGCGGGAGCCGGGGCTCTGCGGCGCGGCTTGCGACGGCGCGGGGAGCGCGGCGGGATTGGGGGAGGCCGGTCGTCACACGCGGGGCTGTCACGCACCGCCCGCCGCCGCCTTTCGGGTCTCTCCGCCCCGCCGTCAATTGTCAGTGCTCCCCAACCGCAATCAATCAGTTATTTGTCAGCCCCTGTCAATCCGCCCTTGATTTATGTCAGCTTTTGTTGCTGATTACAAGCCTAGTGTGACTTGAAGGGGGAAAGAGAGAGAGAGGAGGGAGCAAGGAAGGAAAACAGAGGGAGAGACGGGTTCCTCGGGAGAAAAAGCCATTCAATTTACGGAATAAATCCTTCGAGTAAACTCGATTTGTGCGCCGGCAGCCGGCAGCTCTCCCCGGCTCCGCAGCGCGCTACCCTTGTGCGGAGGTGCGGAGCAGCGCGCTGCGGGACTGGGGCGGCTTCGCGGGGTTTTCTTCCTCGTCCTCTTCGAAGCCCTTCATCCCTGCACTCGCCGGGCTGGCCCGGCCGCCGCCACCGAAGGCTTGGGGAGGAGGCCCCTCGCCTCAGCTCGCCATTTATGTTTGTGATTTCGCTAAGCTCTGTTGAGAACCTCGTGGGTATGCACCCGCTCCATATATATAGATATATGGATATATAGATATATATCTAACCTGCTTTGTGTCTGTGCGCTCCAGAACCGTACCGAGTCTCCTCTGCCCTCAACCCTGGTGTTACCGTGCCGGCGAACGCCTTGAGCAGCGTCGCAGCCCTTCTGTCTCTCCCCGGATTGCCTTTTTTCTTTTCTCTTTGTACTTTGCATCTCGCTATCCCTCTCCCCCCCCCCACCTCCTCATCCCGTAACATTTTTTCACAGGCAAAATGTGTTAATCAATCTTTTACTTTTGTTTCCGGATCTGACATGGTGGCCCACACAATCTACAACATTAACAAAAAGGTCACTTAGAGATAAAACACGTTTGACAAGTGAAGAACAAGGCAAGTGCTTTAGGGGTCGCGTCCAATTCCTGACCTGGACTCCGACCAGAACAGGCGCTGATCCTGGAAGGGGTGGGCGAGAGGAAGGACTTTCACTTTCTCGCGTTTGTATCTCCTCAACCAACTCCTTTTTCTTCCCTTGAAACACCCCCAGTCCCTAAACAGATGTGTCAGATAGACTTTAATGATCTGCTTTTCTTACGAGGTTATAAGGCAGGTTTTCCTAGGTATCTACCCCCTCTTCCTCCTGCCACCCCCCGCCCCGCCAAAGCGCTTCTCTTTAAATCTTCTAGCCAAGTAAGTATAGCTGCTGTCTTTTATTCAAACCACTTTAGTCTTTTAATACAGTCTACAGAGCAGGGTGGATAAGCAGAGCTCCTCCGGCTTCTACAAAGATACAATTAATTTCATCGAACTTTTAAATATCCGCATTTTCTCCAAAGCACAGGCTTCATTGAGAGAACTTCTCAGTGGAAAGTCACAAACGCACTTTCATTTCGCAATCGCGGCGTTCATCTTACAAGACCGTGAAAATTAAAAGGTGGGGGCGTAGAGAAAGAAATCTTGCATAAAAAAAAAACCCCGCTATTGCAGTAGGACTGACAAGACCCACAACTTGCCCTCAAGGAGCTCCCCCCCCCCCTTTCCTTTATATAGAGTGGTAGTGACTTGAATCTGCCCCAGGTTTTCCCCCAGTTCTTTCTTTTGTTGTCAAGTCCAATTGATAAATGGAGTGCAGTAAAACTCTGGAAAAAGGAGAAAAAAAAAAAAAAAAGCTGAAACCTTCATTTGTGTTCATTTGCATTAAAGTGCTTGGAACAGCTGTTTTCCTTACAGGACCGGGGAGACTCCTATCTGTTTTCTCCTTGTATTTATCCTGCCTCCCAGGGTGAAAGACTAAAGATTAATTGTCTTAAGGTAGAGTCAGCTGTGGGAAGGCTCTTCCCTTCCCATTTTCCTTTCCTTCTCGCTTTTCTTATGGAGGTGAGGGTGATTTCGGGAAGGGGTTGTTTTGCTTGTAAACCAGGGAAGCGAAGGCGAGAGCCGCTACATGTGTAAAACAGGCAGCGCAGCGAGGGGAAAAGCGGGGGGAAGGAGAGGGGGGAACAGCACGATCCCCAATCTTTCTGGCTGAAGTAGAAGCAAATTAATTACTAACTTCAGCAGACAGCTTTTTCTTCTCTTGCCTTTTTTTTTTTTTCTTTCGCTTAGCCTTTGAAATGAGATTTAAATCACACTCAGTACTGTAAACTTTTTTTATGTAGTAGCTTGTAAAAAAAAATCAGCCTCGAGACATCCCCTCCCCTTTGCCCCCCTCCAAAGCATTTCTGAGTTATGATAGCTTATTCGCTGCGCTTAACACAGGCACAAAACGATTCCCAGCCAGGGGCTGGGAGTTAGGATGCACACGCGTAGGACAGGGCGGGCGGCGGGGCTGCAGCTCGGAGGAGACGCGTAGTTTTTGCTTTGACTTCTGCCGGCTCTTTGCCTTCCTTGAGATAAAGAGGAGGGATTCCGTCCTGCTCGTTACCTTCGCGAGGGATTCTTGTTTAATGAGTTTGCTGTTTACCTTTTACTTGTGTCGTCTTGTTGAAGTTTTGATGGCTCTTGCTTTCATGCTTAAAAAAAAAAGAAAAAACACACATACACCCCCTCCCAAATACCCCAAATACAAAAAACCCCAAACAACCAAAAAAGCCCAAAACAAAACTCCAAAAGCTAAGGGTTGGAGCCGGTCTTCCTCCTCTCACAAAGGAAAATTGTAACTTAAAAAAAAAAAAAAAGGAGAGCAAAGGAGGAATTAATTAACAAGTGCCAGTCCACACTTTCCTTTACCTACTAGCTATTGGCAAGCATGTCAAGTCGATTTTATTTGCACACAATGGAAATGATTTATTTTCTCTTAAAAAGGAGTGGGCTGGCAGATATTTGAGGAGGAGAGGAGAGCGAGAGAGGAAAAAAAGTTTGAAAATGCCTTGAACTATTCACTGTCGAGATGGCTAATCAGTATTGAGGCTCGAGGGCACTCGGGCAGCTTTTCAATGCGGTTTTCCTTTCATCTCAAGCTGGATGGAGGCGCTCAATTAAAAGCCTATCAGTTTGTAAGTAAATCAACGCCTATCAAAGTTGTCACATCAAACAAAACGATTATTATTGCAGCCCGCCTCCCCTATTAATCTCCCTCTAAAATAATCCGCTTGACAGGTCAGGCTGGCGAGCTGCAAACCCTGGTCAGGATCACCCAAAAAACCCGGAGCGACTGTTTTTCCCCCGGGAGAGGGAAGTGCAGCGAGCTCGGCACCAGCCTTGCTCGCACCAGCTCTGCGAGCTTGCTCTCTTGCCATTCCTGTCAGCCTCTGCAAATCACACTGGAAAAGGGCGTTTAGTCTTTTAAACGCAACAGCCAAAACCCTATAGGCCCTTTGGATTTTTTTGCTTGTTTCTTTCCACCTTCTCTCTCTTTTCTGTCTTTTGGAGCAAAGTTAAGCTTTTAATTAAGAGGAACGCAGTTGCTGAGCTGTGTCTGGGCTGTATTTCCACGCATAACACAACTCAGCTACCTGTCTGTCCGTCCTGGGCGTCACATGTATTTGCTTTGCTAGTGCTTGCGATTCGTTATCTACCTCATTCCATTGCAATATATATTTTTTTTTAAACGGTTCTCTTTTTTTTTTCCTTTTTTTTTTTTTTTTTCCCTCCCTTACCCGATAATACTTCGGGTAAGAAATGTNGAGGCGTATGAATGATAATACTTCGGGTAAGAAATGTGATGGGTTGTCAGAACTACCACATCACAAATTCACATGTAGGGAAAGGCACTATATATATGCTTTGGGTTGTTTTTTTGCTTGTTTTGTTTTTGTTTCTTTTTTAATACGAGACTTCATGTGCTCAGATAATAGCTGATGCATCTGCCCAGGGATTCGGCTGAGGTGTGGGGTATTTCTTCAATCATTTTATTAAAGCAAATAATTTGAATGCTTGCCAAAAAAAAGAGTAAGATTTCTAAACCTCTCCTCTGTTTGCATAGTACTTGAAAATATTTACCCTTATGATTGCAATTAGTTTCCTAATATATATGAGCAATATCTATTTTACTCTGCATGAGGGGTAGGTAATCGTTTTATAAGCGATAATAATTTTAGTGCCATCATCAAAAAAGTTAGTCACATTTAAGTGAACGTCAACTTTAGTCGTCAGGGGTATTTTTCCCAAACGAGGAGAGAATCACTGTTTTTTGTTTGTTTGCTTCCAGCTTTCGGAAATTGAACTTCTGAAATGTTTTCGAATGAGTTTGCCTGATTTTCTTCCTTTTGTTATGCTGAGATAAGAAAGAGATTAATGCACTTAATAAAAAAAATCCAAATAAGAAACAAAAAAAAAACAACAAACACACACACCCCAAAAAAAAGAAAACCGAAACCAACCCACCTTTCTCTTTGATAGATTCCCCCATTGACGTTGTTTCATGTGCGAGTGAGAACATTTTGACTCCTGTGTTGAAACCCTTTACACCAACAGCTATTTTCCAAATCAATCGCCTTTCACGTTTCAGGTGTTTCTTATGCAAACAGCTTTTATTTTAAATAAGCCTTGAGGTAACTTTCTAGAGGGCGAGGGAGAGAGCAAGTCAAACGAGTATGATGACACGGGCAAGGCTGGCTATGGTTCCTGCTAAGTGCATGGAGGTTCTAAATGACACTTTATGCTATTAAAACCCCTACGATTAAAATGATCGATCCCGGAGCGAGTGAACACGTTTCCTGACTCGCAGGTACGTTCTCGAGCTGCCTAGATTTTAAGAGTGAAAAGAGAGCTTTTTAGCTTCTGTAGCACCTGAACCTGATCATTGAATCTCAGCACTCATAAAGGCATCTCTGTGTTTATCTTCTGCGAAAGCCTGGAGGCTCCGGGAGAGAATGATACCGACCAAGCACATATTTGGTTACAGTAAACCTTCAGAAATTAACTGTGGGACACCAACGGCGGACCCCAAACGTACAGAGTGTTTATTGACAACTTGGTTATGGAAAATGTGCAGATCGACCACATGCATCTTCACCAGCGTAGGGATCTTTTGAGATACGAGGAAAAAATGTTTAAGGGCTGGAAAAGACATTGGAATCCTAATAATTAACCTTATCTAAACACCTAAATGACAAATGAACAATAGTCCTTGACGCAATTGCAAGGCAGCTAGGTTTGGGCTGGGGGTAAGGGCAGGGAGAATCTATCTTAGCTATCTTTTTAAAATAGCCTAGGTCCACTCTCCGAAAAGGTTAAAATAATCTTAATTTTAATAACTATTAGCTTGTTTTCAGTCATCCCCAGCGATGCATTTAGGTCTCCTCTAATCCCCACTGCTTTCATCTTTAGCTTTTTACACCCTAAAATTAATTCCACCTAAAGTACATTTTTCATTTTGTACTGTACTAGCGACGTGCAAATAATTTACATCAGCGTTCATCAGGACTGTCCTGAAGTGATGGATCATTTTGTTGAGTTGCAGTAAAAGTGCAGAATGATCTATAATGATGTAATATATACATTAAAAGGGTGTCTGGGTGATCAGAGTTTTGCTAAAAATGTAAAAGGGCTTTTTGATTGATAACAGGGTTGCTGTTTTTCTGCAAAGGCTGTCACAGGCTGACACAATGCTTGAGTTATTAGGGCAGAGAAGGGCAACCATAAATTTCCAACGTCAGGCAAAAACTCTCTTTATTGTCTATATGATGGATGGGCCTCCGTACTAGACACCAAATACTTCGTATCACCCTTAAATGGGAACACATTTTTCGTGGCCATAATTCATGTTTTTTAAATAGAAAGTTTGAAATGCCTGCCTATATTTCACAATCTTGACATATTTATGAATCACTCCCTGCATGCAAATATAATTATTTAAAGCACCGAGGTGACATATGGGTTAGAAATGTACCAAATGCTGTTAGCGGAGTGATTTTTTTTAATTCTCTAAATTGAACACCATAGAAAATTCTGCCTGTCTGTTCAGATCAATAAAGTCGAAGGTGAAGTTTTACTGATTCTGTCAGTGCCACATACAGATATTCGGTTTTGATTAGGTGAAGCTGACAAAAAGGGAGTCTTTTTGCAATTACCATTAGGTTAATGAAAGAAACACTCATCTTTCTCCTGGCACCCCCACGCAGACAGACATACGCGCTTTCCCTCCTCTCTTTTCGGGCGATGAACTAGCCGGAGGTAAATTGGACTGCCGTTGTTTTTTCTTTAGAGTTTATTTTCCGTCCGGCAGCCTTCGTCGTAGAGGGAGCGTCGGTCTCTGGGCGGAAGAGGGGGCTGAAGAGAGAGAGGGGGTTGAAGAGAGGGGGCTCTGAAGAGGGGGGGCTCTGCTGCCCCGAGGCCGCGCGTTCTCGGCGCCCCTTCCAGCCCCTCTCGCCCCTCCGCGGCGTCCGGACACGAGCCCGGCTCCCGTCGCATTTGCCCCGAGCTGCTCTCGGGAATCCGCCGCGGCCGGAGGAAGCCTCCGGCACTCCCCGCCGGGACCGCACCCCTCTCCACCCCGCCCTCCCGCCCGCTGCCCGGCGCCCACCGGCAGAGCTGGGCAGCCGGCGGCGGCGGTCGCCGTCCCGGCAGAGGAGCTGTTTTCCGTGCCGGCCACGGCGTGATGTTACCTGCCGACTTAGGCGGCGGGCTCGGTTCGGTCGCACCGAGCAGCGGCAGCGCGGAATAGGCGGCCGCTCCGCCGCCGATTTGGTTTTAGTTAATTACGGGGAAAACCATCCCACCCTGGCGGCGGGGAGCGCCAAACGGCTACGTCCGCGAAAGGACACGGCGAGGCCCCCGATACCGGTGCCGCCGCCCGGAGCCGCTGGGCAGCCCCGCGGCCGCCGACACTTCCGCCGGGGCGGGCGGAGCCGCCTGTCACCGCTCCGCCCGTCACCGCTCCGCCCGTCACCGCTCCGCCCGTCACCGCTCCGCCCGTCACCGCTCCGCCCGTCACCGCTCCGCCCGCCGGCTGCGCCCGCCCCCCGCCACCGGCGCCGCGGTAGCCGAGAGGGAGGGGCTGTGGTGCCCGACCCCTTGTAGGTAGTGGGGCTGGTGCTTGGCGGGTGGGACTGACCGGCGCGGCCCCGCAGCCTGTCCCGCAGCCCCGCTTGCAGCTGCCCCGCGCTTTAGCCGAGCTCCACCTGCCTTGGGCGGGCGTACCCGCAGACCGGCGGCCGCTAGCTCAGCCTGACTGTCTGGCCTGTAACGTACACCTTTGTATTTAGTTGATTGAAACTTATGTTATTTTCAACAGAGCTCAAGCGATGCGAGCATCAAAACCGCTTAGTATCTCGAATATTTTTTTCCCGTGGACTTGTGTGTAAACGTGTAAAATGTTTGCAGTAGTCCAAACTTACTATAGCAGGCTGACTCTTTGCCCATAAAATGTTAAATCAACCATGACCAGACTCATTTTCCCATGTCAGCCAAGAGGACTCTGTAAATCAACACATTAGGGCTTTCGCGGGGTAGGAGCCGCATGTGCTTCATGCAAAAATGGCCCTGACAGCCGCTCTCTTGGTGCCGTGCTTGTCAGTTTGTAGCTGACTGCAGAATCCTAATGTGGCAGAGGGAAACCTTGCAGGTAGAGGGCAAAATCATTGGCGATGCAATATGTGAGAAGCTGAGGACTGGCACGGCAGAAGGAAATTGTACAAGTTCCTTTCCCTTTGCTATGATTGAGCATTTAAGACTTAGAGGTGTTCTGCAAATCCTATCCTTCTAGCTTGAATTGCTTGGACGAGCCTGGGCCTCTTATCAAGGCCTGGTACCTGTGGGCAGTGAAGTTCTGCAGGGACTTGCTACCGTCTCGGGATGGAACCCACTCTAAGCCAACACAGAAAGCTCATCTCCAGGTTATGAAGGGGTGTGTGATAGCTAAACCTGGATGCAAATGAGCATAGTGGGTAAGTACAGGTAAGAAATAATAGCTTTGGCCATAGGTGACCATGCAGAAACAACCTAGAAAAACTCATTACTCAAGAAACGTGGAAAAAACCCCAATCCTCCCCCCCAATTCTAAGGCTGTGTTTTGTAAAAAGTCTCAACCAACCAGCAAGTACCTAAACCACTATCTCTGGGTAAGGGTGCAGTTAGTGGAAAGCTTATTCCTGGGTGCTAGTAGGTTGAAAGGAACAGAAGACACAGCACATAGCAAAATAATAAAACCCTTTACTACCACACAACCAATCCAAATACTTGTACACATCGAACCAGATGAGATTCAGATATCAAGATAGAGCTTTGTGCTATATTTCATGAAAGGGGCCTCAGCATAGAGAAATCATTATCCAGTGCTCCTTGCTGGATTGCCTCCCACTCAGAGGAGTGACCCAGCTATGACCCAGACTCTGAACACTTGTGTGTAAATTTAATTTTCAGCATTACATCATTTCAACCGGAATCTCACCTCTTTGCTCACTGTTGTGCTATGTGGCTTACCTGGAGGTTAAAAAAGAAAAGAAGTGGAATAAAATGTGCCAAATATAAGTTTAGCTTAAAAGTATGCACATAGCCACTTCTAGCCTGTGTTCTAGTGAGACAGAAGGCACCAGTAAGATGAGAGGAAAAAAATAATCACATGATCAATTTTAAATCCTACAAGATGTCAAAAAGAAGAGGGTTACTTATGAAGTGATGATACAACCTCTGCTTACAAATTCTTGTGTTTAAACAACAAAAAAAAGTCAGAACTCATTAGTCAAACAACTATCTGTAGCAGCATTTCTTTTTAATACTCAGTACCTGAAAAAAGGCTGAACAATGAAAACTTTCTCTTCAGATTTGAATGTACTTTCTTATGTTGTTTTGTTTTGTTTTGTTTGCTTTTGTTATTTTTCAATGTTATTTTCCATTTTCTCTAGTAAATTTTTTGAATAGGAGTTGTATGGAAGTTAAAAAAAAACAACCAAAAAACCATTGTGGAAATTTTCCTGTCAGAATCATCTCTCTCAATGAAGTGACATTTTTAAGGGAACTAAAAAGTCCTCTTGCTTAGGCTGCCTGTTCCCCAAAATATTAAAATATTTGAAGCAGACTAATAACAAGAAACAATAACAAGACCCTACTTCATGTGATTGTACTTTTTTTTCTTATTTTTTCCTTAACTGAGCAGAGAGTTACTCATTATGTAATTTCCATAAAGAAAGATATTTCTTCTATTTACATTTAATTCACAGAAAGTTAATATCCAAAATGGATGACAAAAGCAGGTGGAAGGGGTGGTGCAGTTGATATGCCAGAGGGGAGGAGGGGATGCCATCCAGAGGGTCATGGACAGGTTGGATAAATGGGCTCAGGTGAAACTCATGAGGTTNCACCAGTAAGATGAGAGGAAAAAAATAATCACATGATCAATTTTAAATCCTACAAGATGTCAAAAAGAAGAGGGTTACTTATGAAGTGATGATACAACCTCTGCTTACAAATTCTTGTGTTTAAACAACAAAAAAAAGTCAGAACTCATTAGTCAAACAACTATCTGTAGCAGCATTTCTTTTTAATACTCAGTACCTGAAAAAAGGCTGAACAATGAAAACTTTCTCTTCAGATTTGAATGTACTTTCTTATGTTGTTTTGTTTTGTTTTGTTTGCTTTTGTTATTTTTCAATGTTATTTTCCATTTTCTCTAGTAAATTTTTTGAATAGGAGTTGTATGGAAGTTAAAAAAAAACAACCAAAAAACCATTGTGGAAATTTTCCTGTCAGAATCATCTCTCTCAATGAAGTGACATTTTTAAGGGAACTAAAAAGTCCTCTTGCTTAGGCTGCCTGTTCCCCAAAATATTAAAATATTTGAAGCAGACTAATAACAAGAAACAATAACAAGACCCTACTTCATGTGATTGTACTTTTTTTTCTTATTTTTTCCTTAACTGAGCAGAGAGTTACTCATTATGTAATTTCCATAAAGAAAGATATTTCTTCTATTTACATTTAATTCACAGAAAGTTAATATCCAAAATGGATGACAAAAGCAGGTGGAAGGGGTGGTGCAGTTGATATGCCAGAGGGGAGGAGGGGATGCCATCCAGAGGGTCATGGACAGGTTGGATAAATGGGCTCAGGTGAAACTCATGAGGTTCATCAGGGTCAGGTGCAGGGTCCTGCACCTGGGCTGGGGCAACCAGCATTACCAGTATAGGGTGGGAGAGGACATGCTAGAGAGCAATCCTTTGCAAAAAGACTTGGGGGTACTAGCAAATGAAAAGCTGGACATGAGTCACAAATGCACAGTGGCAGCCTGGAAGGCCAATCAAATCCCAGGCTGCAGCAGAAGTGTGGCCAGCAGATGGGGAGAGGTCATCCTGCTGCTCTACTCTGCTCTGACCTCACCTGGAGCCCTGTGTCCAGCTCTGGAACCTCCAACACGTGAAGGACACGGAGCTGTTGGAGCATGTCCAGAGGAGAGACACAAAAATGATAGAGGGCTGGAGCAGCTCTCCTGTGAGGACAGCCTGTTACAGTTGGGGTTGTTCACCCTGAAGAAGAGGAGGCTCTGGGGGAACTTACAGCATCTTCCAGTACCTGACAGGGGCCTGTGAGTAAACAGGGAGGGTCTGTTCACAAGGGTCTGTAAGTGACATATGACAAAGGTACAAATGGTATCATTATAGAACTTTGGTAGTCTTCTTTTAAGGTTATTAATAGACAACGGTAACCTTTTCTCCTTCTACACGAATGGGTTGGTCTGTGGGAAGCAGTTGGTTTGGCTCAGTAATCACCCAGTGTCTCATTCCCACATTTTTTATCATGATCAAAATGTGAGAAAGCAAATTTAAGTAGGATGCCTTCATATGTATGATGCTATTTAATATCAAAGTATGTTGAGAATAAAGAGGAATAGTTGGGTCCAAATTGTAACATCCAAGCAAAACATTAGAACTCAGTTTTAAAAGATGCTTCACTTCCCCTGGACTGTTGTTATTCATGTATATCTGTTATTGTTAATAATGTTAATAAACCAAAGGAGAAAAACTAAGAACCTGGTACCCTTGTTGTTGTTATCATGAGAACTGTATAGAGTAGATAGAATTTTTAAAAGGGTATATTTCTAATTACAGTACTCAAATAAACAACTGTGGATCTGTAATGGGCTCTTTACAGTGGAGGTAAAATTATTGTCCAGAACTGCTTGCTTCTTTCAATGTAACTCTTAAAATCATTTGTGTGACAAAGAAAATGAGAAAAATTTTCCATAGGGCTCACCTGTGGATGTAGAGATAAGTTGACCTTGACTTTTTGGGCCAACACTGGAAATTTCTGTGACTTGGATGGCGTGAAAATCCCTGTTACATGCAGTAGCAAAGGATGAGATTAATTCATCTGGGTTCTGGGTGAGCAACCCAGTGTAGCCAATAAGTAGTTGAAAGGAAATACGGTTCTTCACTGTGGCAAGATTGTAATTCTATTTATATATTTATTCTGGAGTAATGAAAGCAATAACATTTTTACAGCGAACAGTAAATAATCATGGGATGCCAAAATACCCAACCCAGGGTAGGGTATATTTATGTTTGTAGCATATACACACACACAGAAAAAAGTATTACCTCTTGGAGAAGTGCTGGGCTAAAGATGGTTTGACATCTTTTACAGTCTAGGCTGTATGCCTCTGGATAGATCAAATGTTTATCAGTGGTGGCCTTATGTCTTCCCAGGAGACCTGGGTATGCTTTCTTGCAGGATATTATGAAGAGTCTCAGGAAAACAAACCAACCAACAACCAACAAAACCCCCAAACAATCTGCAGCACCCACATATTTCTGCAGTTACCTGTGCTCAGGGTGAGCACTGGAATATCAATGGAGCTCTTGCACTGGGGACTTTCACTGGGGACCTTGCAAGGCAGGGTGAATTTCATCCTTGTAAGATTAAGAACTGAAACCGACTCCTGAAGTACAGAAAAATTAATTTAACAGTTATAAAGATGTCAAATTGATGACACCCGAGAATGAAGTGCAGAATGTCCTCCTCTGCCTTGCCAGAATAATTAGAGAACAGTTCATTCATATCCTCTCTGTTGATTCTGCAAAAATACCAGTTGCGTGACTGGACTTCTGTGTGCTAGAGAAGCCCACTAATTGATCTCACAGATTACCTAACAGCCAGTGTGTGCTGACATCTTTGATCCAGACTTTGATCCAGTAGGCAGTGCCCATTGGCTCCATGTTTCATTTTCTGCACTCAGAGTTATTCGAATTTTTTATCTCTGCTTGTATACTGTATGGCTGATTTTGAATCTTTGCTCTTTACTGCTAAAGATCTTTAGCTCACCTTTAAGTGACAAGTTCAGATATTAACTTCTTGGTTTTTATCAGTTTAGGTTGAATTTTGAGCAGAGTTGTTTGGATTAAAAATGCTTAGCCTTCCACCCTTCCATTCCATATAAACTAAAATTGCCTGAAGTTATCCAGCATAATCTAATCTATGATATTCTGATAGGTACTGTGTACTATCAGCTTTAATATTTAAAAATCTAAAGTGAATATCTACTATCACCATTTAATACAAATACTTCTAAAAGATTATAATAATATTTTTAATGCATAATGCATGTCACTCAGGTATTATTGTCAGTAATGGATGAGGAACAACATTTGGATAATTTATAAAAGTAGATGAAAACTTTTTTTCATCAGTTTTCAGGCTGTTGGTTTCTAATAATAACATTTTGGTCATAATAGCTTTTTAGCATCACTTAAATGACTTTACTTATGTAAACTGGTGAGCTAACCTGAGTGCTTTTATTTAATTAAAAATACTGGAAGTGTCTTGCATTACAGAAACATGTATAAAAAACAATTCAGCTTCTTTGCTTGCTTCAGGTCAACAGTAAACCAGATCACAGTTCTTCTCAGTTACAAAGGAGCTCTCCCATCACTTCTGCACGTGTGACGTGTGATAGGAGACTTGCTAAGGTATTGGAGAGGAACCTTAAGGATAACTGGGTTTCTCCTAGCCATGGGCAACCCTTAAAATGGCAGAGATTTATGGAGGTTGTCAAGGGAAGGAGAGAACATAGCTCAGGCACACTGTGGGCTGCAGTGATGCTGAACCTGGGGTGACTGCTCTGGTCGAGGGTGAGCTGTCGCACTGGGGGCCAGGAAAAACTTCTCTTCAGTTGCTGCCATTCCTTTGAGGTGTGCCTAGCCTATCAAAGACTCTACCTCCCCTGTCAGTTTAAGGTGCTGTCAGACTTAGGTGTCCTAGTTGTGTGCACTCTTAGCTTTTAGGTTTTCACCTGAAACAATTTCCTTCCTGCCAAGAGCAAGTTTGGGGCCAATTGATGAGGCAGTTCACTGGGTGCTGCACTGGGACAACATAGACCCACTCTGGGTTTCATTTCCTCTGCATGTCAGATACACCAGTTCTATCCAGAGAGCCTTGAAGATTCCCTTAGTGCCCTCAGACATGCACCCTGGTCCTGGTTTTGCTGGGATATACTCAGAGGCCAGCCCTGCTATGGAGACCATTAGTAGATTGCAGTCAGCTGGGGCAGCTGACCTGAGTTAGCTCACAGGTGCATCCCATCCCATGAACAGCAGGCTCACTATAAAAGGGGAAGGTTCCTAAGCTTGAGCTCTTGCTGTTTTGCCCTGTCCCTGGGCTGGATTGCTTATCATTTCACCCTTGAGGGCTGCTTTCTGCTATTTTTGTGATTGTTGCATGCTCACTGGGCTGAGTATAACTTTAGCTACTTTGGATTTGCATTAGTTTGGCTGTTTCATTCAGCCTGCTTTTATTTCAACCCTTGGGTCTCCTTTTTCTGATCCCCTTTTCAGATGGGAAAGGGTCCCTGTGGGGTAGAGCAACTGCTCTGCTTCAGATCCAGGCTGTGTGTAGGCACATCTTATGTCTTATACCAGATTATAGAAATCTGTCTGATGGATTTCTATACACAATCAGCCTTAAGTTTTTTTAGTCAAGAAACAAAACTATGGTATTGGAAGGACCCAGAGCTAAAAAACGAGATCTGAGGAGATTGAGCCTGCTGGAGGTAGCCCAGGCCGATGCTGAGGAGGCTTCTCAGGAGCACCCAGAAGAGGGGACCTGGTGGCACCTTAACGTGGCTGGTTCTGACCATAAAGGCAAGCAACTTGAAGGATAAACCTTGAAAACCACCTTCTTAAAAAATAAGGATGTCAGTAGACCAGTTAATTTCCTCTACATGATACTGGACTGGATTTATGAGCTGAAAACCACTGCAGAGCAAGGTGGGCTCCTTTCCACTCAAAGCTGGGCCTCCACTGCTCTCTCAAGAGAAAAAGGTGCTGTTTTCTGCTTGCCTGCATCTCCAGCCTGACAGTGGGACTGAAATGCCAGGAGCAGACAAGAGACCAGCTTGGGTAAGTACCTTGATTTTATTATATCTGTTGGAAGTTGAGAAAGGAGGGGGGAAATGGGCAGCTTGGGGGGAATGTTGGCTATGTGGCAGTCGACAAGCAAGCAGGAGGTGTGCTTTGTATTCAGAGGCCAGAAATTGCTTCCAGGATCCTTTCTTTCCATAACCTCCCAAATAATGAGAGAGGAAAAAAAATCTCTTTAATGAACAGTTTTGCAGTCTTTGTCCATTGCTTGTATAGTATTGACTACCCTATATACCAGCAGGGAGACATTTTTAGCTCTCTAGCAGCCAAGAGCAGAGCATAAACCCTCAGCAAGCAGTATTGCTCCTATCAGCACTAGTGAGCAGTTTGCTTACAACCAAAACTGACAACCAAATGCACGTGGCTGTTCATGTTTTGTGTTCCTACTAGTACCTTCCTTGACTGTACCAAATTTCATAGCACTGTTTTCAGAGGGGAGCCACCCAGCCTGGGAAGGTAAATGCTCTTTAATCCTCTCATATACTCCTGGACATAGCAACCCCAAGGTGATGAGAATGGAGGTAGAAGTGGTGAATAACATTCACAGTTACAGATTCTCATTCATGCAATTAAGAGCCTGGTGGGAGCTCACTGTATGGGGTGGATGACAATCATCATGCCCTTAGAAACCTCTAGTTGCTAGAAACTATGCAGATGTTACAGACCTCCCCTGTGCCATCCTGGTCTTTCCCTCTTGAAGGAGCTGGAGATGCCAGAACCCCAGAATTATGGCCATCCTCTGGGTGCCCTCTAACAGCTTTCTGAACACTGGGAGCTGTCACTAATCAATTGACTGATACATCGGGTCAGATTTGTTCTCCAGAGCATACCTGAGAGGTCATGTTAGATGTGATGCATGAAGAGATTGTAATATATGCAGACTCTAGAAATGGTCTGTGCTTGGAGCTGGAAAGAGACAGTTGTGGAGCCAGTTTGGAGATCAGCCCATAAATGGGATTTGGAGCTAGGGATTTCTTCCTGATATATAATTGATACACTTTGGGTATCTGGCTCAGAACCTCACTGACAGTCACAGTGACTCTAAATTGGAAGAACATTAAGCATGCTAGGTCAGGCATGGAAAAAAATTAAGTGCCAGAATGGAGGTCACCTCTACAGTTTTGGTTCTGTGTAGTTCATGAACATGCTACATTGAGGATGTACATTCAGGATGACCTTTCTCTGGTTCTATATGAAAATCAGAATAGAAATACTTTTTGGTGGTGTTAGACTGGCAAGATTGATAGCACTAATGTGATGTGATACTATATAATTATGTTAATGGGATACCTTATTTTTTACCATTCAAATAAGTGGCCTGGACCTGGTTTATGGTAGATAACTGAAAAAAAAAATAATCTTTGTGATACAAAGCTGAAGTTCTGTTCAGTTCAGCATGTTTAGTCTGTCTTGGAAGATGGGAAGAGGCAAGAGTAGTATGGGTTATGTTTCTGTGCTGTGTTTTTCTTTGGTCTACAGCACCACAGCTTGTGGAACTTGTAGAAATCTCTGATAGTGTGTATTCACCTCTCTCTCTCCAAGAAGATTGTAAAGCAATAGTTTTGTTTGACAAGAAAAGGTAAAAGTTCTGTAAGAGCTCTAACTTTTGGCCATTGGTTTTGCCTTTTTTTTTTTTTTTTAATTCTAGAAGAGGTTTTTCATTTTTCAATACACATAGAGAAATGATTGTCATTCTTGAGTTTTATCCCCACTCCTGAGTGGTATTAGCAAGACAGCTAACCTTTCAAGCTATCCTCAGTGTAACTAACTGTAAAATTGGGATATTAATGCCTAATTGAGATGAGTATAGTAGGGCTTAATTGATTATTATATGTAAAATGTCATGAAATTTGCAGGTGAATGACACTATAGAAATGTTAGGTACGACTTCCCTTATACATTAAAATAACCAGTATAAATAACACGAGGAACTGATCATTATGAACAATTTTATAAACATACTTATAATCTTTCCACTGAAAGACAAATTATGATACTGTACAGTGAATACAAATGGAAGCAATAAAAGTGGAAGGGAATTAACATGCATTTCCACTCACTAGAAGACGATGAACACTAAAAAATTTCCTTGTAGATAAAACTTTGAAAATATTATTTTCAATATGTCAGTTTATGAGCCTGTGTGCTGAAAAGCTATATATTAATGGAAGCAGTGATTAAGCTTAAAATAAAATCTCTAAAATCTTTCAGTGGACTTGTCAAATCTTCTTTGTGTTCACTTACCCATTTAGTTGTTGATAAATGTTTTGGTCTGCTGTTCTGCATGAAGAGAGTAATTTTTAATTAGTACTATAAAACACCCTCAAACTTTTGGGGCAACAAAAGATTTTCAGACCTCTGGTTGTCCTCTAATTAGAGCTTCTGTTCATGACAGAACTATGTGAAACTGCATTTGGAGATGAGTGTTTCACTGCTATGTGAAACTGGCTTTCTTGGCCAGGTGTCACCAGCAGCATGTGAACCAGAGCACACATTCTCAAGAGAAGAAAATGAAGTTTCAATTCCTAAGAAGCTTGGTAAATTATCAATAAATATTTTAATAGGAGGTGAATGATTTGAATGATTTGCAGATTTTCTTACTAGTTAGTAGTGCTTTGAAAACTACTCACAAACAGAACCTTCTTATGGAGCACGGTCTAATGCTTGGCTGTTTATTTTTGTAGGAAAGTCTAAGCTGACAAAGAAGGGAACAAAAGAAAATGCTAGAAACTTGGCTGGCTAATCCGGGCATTTCTATCCCTTCATTGTGAAAATTAACTGTGCATATTTCTCAAGAGTTTTGAGCTGAGAATAAAGTGGGTTTTGTTGGTTACTGCCAGTTCTCTAAGACCTTAGTCTGCAAAGCTGTGTTTTATTCCTCTGTCCTGTAGTCCTGATCCATGATGATATTTGTTATGACAGCTTCCTTTTTTTCTGGGTTCTGTCACATAAATCAAGTTACTCCTCTAAAAATAAACAGGGATATTTTTTTTTTTCTCTGAGGAAAACAAATAATTTGCAGCAGTTTTATGAATAATATTGAAAACTTCCTGAACCTGTTCTCTTTGGCTTGGTATGAAGTATTTTGTAATATTTCTGTAACTGAATTAAAAAAAAAACAGCATCATCTGTGCACAAGGAGTAGAGGGGGCAGAGCCCTGACAGCTGACCTCAACTGACCATAGGATGCCATGCTCATCATGTCAAGCTTTGGGATCCTTTTCCAAAAGAGCCAAGTCTGGTATTTGTATCTATGCTGGTTTTGTACTGTGGGCATCTCTGCCTCAACTGAAATACTTTGTTCCTAACTAGTCATCTATGTTATCCAGCACTATCAGCTGCTAGTAGCTGTTCTCATCTGACTGGGTTTCCATCAAGAAACCAAAGCATAGGAAGCTTTCTATTATCCTGTGACCAGTCCATCTTCATCTCTGAGAGCAACAATTATTAATCTGAAGCTCTGAGCTGTTCTTTTATGACTAAGGTCCCCAGTGTGGGGGTGGCTGCCAAATATCAGCAAATGTTTGGGTACTTTTATATGTATGAAGTCAAAACTGCTTTCCAAAATGAAGAATTTCCTGAAATTTAACATTGGTCTGTCTCAATCTCTGAAATATAAACAGGAAGCTTCTTTGTTTTTAGTCTATTTCTTTTATGCTTCTAACCAAAAGATGGCTTATCAAAATATTTTTTGTTGTTATTTTGACAGATGGCTTGGAGACTGAAACATAATGTACAGCTTAGGGAGTACTACTCTGTTCTCAATGAATGAAGCATTATGTTGGCTCATCTTTCCTTGTTTTCACTTTCCCACTTGAATAGCAAGAAGGGTCCAGAAGAACAGGTTTTTGGAAAGGAGTGGGATAGTGTTTGGGAAGTTGTGATCTAATTCTAATACCACAGGACTGCTTTACCCACAGTTGGAGTAAAGTTTCCAACTTGATTGGAGTTTTGTATTGGAATTTTGTATTCCCAGTTCACTGTGATGAATAAATTACAGTATTCACTGTAATGCCATTTCCTTGGCAAAGAGCAGCTCCTGCAGAAAGTACCAACTGCACTGGGCTCTTTTGTTCCTCCAGGAGCTTACACTTCATTTTTTGTTGTTTTTGTAAGTTCCTTAGCATGAGACTGTATTGTGCTAGATGCAATACTTGGGACAAAAATGTCTTAGAGGACCCACAGGTACTATAGAATCTAGGGTCTGCAATTAGGCATTTTTCTGCTTCATCTTTCCTAGGAAAGAGGATTTGAAGGATTTCTCTTGTTATATTCCTGCTCAAGGAGAGTGGAAGAGAGGAATAAAACACTGCAGTCACCAGCAGGAAGAGTCCCATCTAAGTGCTTTGATTTCCCATGCATTTTCTCTCACCTTTAAGAAGTGTAATACCTGTTTCTCATAGTTGCCAGGGTTAAATATATCTATATTATCTTTCTTGCAGAGATTGCACCTCTGTAAGTTTCGGCTTTCAGCTCTTCCTTCTTGCATCATGTATGTGCATGTTCTTTTCCTAGTGATGTCTCCAGATGATGCAGAATTAATGCTAGCTGAGCTATGTTTATCCCTCCTCACCCAGAAGGATGGGTGGATGAAAGTATTGAGTAATAGGAAAAGTTGCTGTTTAAGAAACTGCAGAGGATGGTGGCTTTTGTTTGAGCTCTGGTCTTTCACAGCCATATGAATTGTTAGCAACTTCCATAGGTTTCTGTGGGAATCTTTGGTACTTAAAAGGTATAATAAAATATAGCATCTGGCTTTAGAACTGAACAATAGGGAACTAAAACTTTGTTCCTTAAAATAATGAGATGATTCCACACTGAACTGTATTACAGTGACTTCTGATTGGACAGTACAGCTGCTTGCTGCTCCCTTTTCAGCAGCAGTGTCACACATCTGCTATCTGTGGAAGGCTGTGGTTTTGCCCTTTGCCAGTATAACCAGCTCAAAGATATAAGATTAAAAAGTGAGACCATGAGAAGCAGGGAAGGAACCTGTTGGATAATGTCAGGTATTCACTTGAACTCCTTCCTGATCATACAATCTTCTGTCAGGGTAAAAAGACTCCTGTATTTAGGAGTGTAGGGTCTTAGGGGCATAGGATCCCTTCCAACTTTTACTTTCAATAATATATTCCTATTTCTAGGTAGGTTTCTCATATTATGCAGTGTTGTTGGATAGTACCTGGATTAACCAGGTGAATATAGCTCCTCTGGCCTCTGCAGCCTCTTCCTCTGTTGTTTGATCTTTGTGTTCAAGTATTTCCTGCAGTAAATTTGTTTTGTCTTTGTGTGACACACAGTCGATTCCCCAGAAATTGTGGTGAAGACCTGGAACAAAAAAACACCTCCTGAACTCATAAAACCTCAAACCTGTTATTTAGAACAGAACTGCATTGTTAGATGGCCTGAAATTAGATTTTTATCTTAGCTTTAATCCTTTTTTTTCCTTCGTATTGTTGTTCCCCAGATCTAATTGTTGCATTCTTGTGTGTTGCTGCTTGCTTGCTCATCAGGATGTACAGTTGCTTCAATATTGCAGTTCACTTTCCCACATGAATGTAGCCAGTCAACCCAAAATTCACACTGCTAATGGGGTGTAGGGAACTGGAGCACTTCAGGTTGCTTGCCACTCAGTCATTTTAGGCTTTGAAAAAAGTAATCTCTGTGTATGTGTGCAACATGTAATTATAGGAAAAGCAGTAACAACAGCTTCCACACAAAGATTACTGAATTCTTTCAAATTAAAAAAGTCTTATGATCTTTTATGTGTTCTTTGCCTCTATGGTTAGCAACAGGCCTTTGCAACTTGTCAAGAGGATAATCCTGGCATCTCTTTTGCTGGCTTTAGAAATAACTTGTCGACTGCATGAATTATAAGCTATTGAAAAATACCATTTCTTGTTCTTGGTTTATGCTATACATTTAGTTTTGGCAACGGGTCAAAATCCTGCAATAATCTCCAGAGCCTGTGGATGCCCCATGTCAGCATCTTTCTTCCACGTGCTGTATAGTCTAGGTGAGACAGAGCTGTAATCACCCTTTGGCTTTGAATATCCCTTCACCTGCAACTATTGTCCACTGGGAGCAAAGGAATGGTATTTCCACATTTGCTGTTTTGCCTGACTGGAGATAATTTTTATTCTATAATACTTACTGTGCCTTTAACTGAATAGGACAAATCAAGACAGAGCATTATCTGCAGTTAGGTTTTCAGCCTAGGTCTTGGGAGGTGTAGGTTCAGTTCCCTAGCTGATTAGATAGTGAACACAAGTTTTTATACAAATAAATTTGCCTTTCCGTGTTTCAGTTCCTTTTCTGTAGGATAGGAAGATGAGGATTTTTCTATTTCCCTGGCATAGGGTGAGAATAAATGCATTAAAAAATGCTAGGTGTTCTGCATTGAAAAAATGAGTGGTATTTTACTGGGTTAAATTTACTTGTCTGTTCATTCTACAGTTTAAAGGCTACAGATTCCTGTATATGAAAAAAACCAACCAACAAAACACCCCTATCCCATAATATATATATATATTTTAAGAAGATAGAATTAAATTGCACAATTATTGTAGCTGTGTCTTAGCTGCTGAGCGTGTCACTTAATAAATGTAACTCTAATATTAACCCTCTTTCTTGTAGGAGTATCCAAAAGAATGGGGGAAAAGTAACTCAATCCCATTAGTTAACAGTAGGAAGCACGAAGTAAACTCAGAGGTATTATGTAGGCCCATGGTAGTATGGGATAACTCATTTTCATTGGCTGCTTTTCTGGATAAATATATCCTGCAGAGCTTCAAACACACAGCTGTGGACACAGACTTTTGGAAAGAAAAATGAAAGGTTACTCTACTGACATTTAAATTCAGTAGCAGAAAAAAATAGTATTTTGGCTGTTCTTATCTTCAAGTTTCATAGCACTATATTGCACTGTCATATAGTCCAAGAAAAGGTGTACTGGTGTGTTGGGTATACATGCATAATCTGCTTTGCAGATCCCTTTAACTTGTTTGTCATTGGCTGTTAAAAGTCTTTGTAAGTGGGAATATAAAAAATAAGTTGGAGATAAGCAATAAATTTGAAATAGGAAAAAAGAAATCTAATTTCCAGCAGTTCATTTTAGGAATGGTAAATGACATCATCATTACTGTTTTCCTTTCTGTCATGGCCAATAAGATTAAACTGCACACTCTGGTGTGGTTTATCTTCCTTCCATCATGTTTATTTTTTCCTGTTTTTCATAGCAGAGTGCTAGTTGTATTGTTTCCTGGGAGACATTTGAAGTTATTAGTTTGGACATGAAGCATCATCTTTAACTGTTAGCAATTAAAAACAGGTGTAAGTGTAGCTATGTATAAAAAAAATGTTCCTCTTGTAATAAGGACAAAAATGTCTGTACTACAGTCAATGTTTTCCAGGTAAATTAATTCAGTTTGTATTACTCGTATGGATGTGGGTAATTGTCTCATTATTTGTTGTTTTCATTGTGAGAATCAACAAAATGCTCACAATTTGCTAATTTTCTAATGGTGACTTTAGGCTCTGCTATTATGTGACTTGAGAAAAAGGGACAAACCTGATAGGTATCTACTGTGGCCCCAAAACATTTCTGTGGAGTTGTTTGGAGGCTGTTTTACAGCTGTTATGATTTTGAACATTTAGTGCTCTTCATTCAAATAACAGGTATTTGTAATATCTGTATATTTATATATAGAGATATATAGATATTTGTATATCTGTGTATATATATAAATATGATATTAGTATTAAATTAGTAATTTATTTTAGCTATAAGCAAGAAACTTTATTTTTAGAAAATATTGATTTTGTTTATATGTAACTTAAGCAGCTCTGTCAGTATTAGTTAAAAATCTAAGAAAATAGTATTTGAATGGTCCATACAGGACAGCTACTTTCTGCTTCTAATTGTGCAGTGAAGCAGATAATTTCAACAAGTCATGTTTGTATTGTGTACATGCAGTGTGAAGAAGACATTTCAAAGGTCAGCTAAGTCCCATTGTCATATTTTTACAGATGGAAATAATTTATAATCCTCACAATTTTCAGCTTCTAAGCGATCACCACCAAAAATGTTTTCACAGAATCACAGAAATTAGGGGCTGGAAGGGACCTAGAAGATCATCTAGTCCAACCCCCCTGCCTGAGCAGGATCACTTAGACCAAGTCTCTCAGGAACAGATCCAGGCGGGTCTTAAGTGTCTCCAGAGATGGAGACTCCACAAC
>VYZU01054557.1:59984-70811 GCA_013401355.1 Ceyx cyanopectus
CCCCCCCCCCCCCCCCCGAAAAAAAAAAGAATACATGAAGCTTGCCTTCTTTTTTAAAATGATTTACCATTAAACTAGGCTGCTGCCCATCTAATGGCTTCTTTCATCTGGGCACTGTTCCTGTGTGGAATTGAAGCAAGTGTGTGTGTGATGTGGGGGTAATTAGCTAATTTTGCAGCTGCTGCAGCAAGCGGCTCCTGTGGTCTGTGTGACACACGATGGAAGTGAGTAACATCCTGCCTTCTTCCCTTGAGCATGCCTTCAGCCCCTCGAGTAAAGGGAGCTCTTAATTTGGCTATGTGCCTAATTTACAGTCTTGTAAGAGCATAGAGTAAAACAATAATGCTCAACTGACTGGGAATATTCTCTAGATGTAATTCAATTCAGTGGAAGTGAATACACACTATCAAGAGTCCACACGTGACCTATTTGGTGACATTATTTCATAAAGATGTTATTTTGAGTTACTAAGATGACCGTGTCCTCACAAAATGATTGCAGAGATTAAATAGTAATATTCTCTGAAACTAAAGCAGGAGAGGTGCAACTGCTGTTGACCAGTTAAGTTGTGTTTTAAATATTTGTTAAAACATACTTTTTTTCCCCAAAATTACACTTGATGTGTTGAAGAAGAGCATACCTGCTGCTGTGTTGTCAAGTGTATTGTAGTTGACTTGGGTGGCAACTGGAGGCAAGGACACCACATTGAATTCAGTGAACTCTGCAAAATGGTTTCTGTTGTGTCCAAATGATTAGGATGCCCACTGCCCACAACAGTTCCTTTCCCCTTTGTCCTCGTATTTGTTGAAGTCACATGTGTGTCTGGTAGCAGAATTTATCTATTTATGGTTTAACAAGGGGAAGTTGTTGTTAAACTGAGCTTCAAACTACCTGTTCTCTGCTCATAAAAATTATTTCACTGTTGTCAGCTTTATCTGTTGAAGTTAGTGAACAAATGAATTAAATGGGATGCAATCTAGTATTATCTAGTATAATTTTGAGTGTAAGAGACTGGGACGTCTTGCAGGAGTATGTACCATCAGTCTGTTAACAGAAACTGAAATGCTTTCAAAACAAAGTTTGGCTATTTTGTACATATTTTTTGTTTAACATCTTTCAGACCAATGGGGTAGTGAAATTGACTGAAATGGACTATAGTAAATATTTAAATAGCTGTATTTTGTCAATAGCTGTCTGACACTTGGCTAGGATGTTGTAGAAAAATCTTTGAATGGCTTCTGATCTTTCAAAAAATGATTCTGGAGTGTATCAGGGTGGTAATACAAAGTAATGTTAAATCAAAGTATTAACAGTGGAATAGAAGGAACGTGGTATGTTTGAAATAGTTTCTACCTGAAAGGCAGCACCACATTGTACATAAGACTATAGATGTAATAAATATTAAGCTGGTTGCATCTGTAGTAAAATGAGGTTGTGATTGATTCTATAGCAGTAAAAGTGATGGAGCTTAAAGCTGTAATGAATATTTACATTCCAGTTTGTCATTGGATCAGTGAGACTGAATCTGGACAGCAAACTAAATAACCCACTTGCAAAATGTTTCCTTTCTGATTCTCAGGTGTCCTACATCAGTCAAGACTGTGAAGAAATTCCAGAATTCCTAGGAAGAAAATATGGACACATGGCCAAAAGGCTAGATCTTAGCTTCAACTTGTTAAGGTATGTGGCAACATAGAGAGTTTCAAGTGCAGTGAGGGACACTAACTCCATAAATAGAGTATTTAATATCTTTTTTTCCAAGTAGAAGCATATGTTAGGTATGTTGTTATCAAGCAGGCAATGCTGTTTTGTAAGCAATGTTTGTCTCCTTTTCTTGCACACTTGGAAGATGAACAACCAGGTGAGTGGAAATTTCTTGTGTTAAGCCTCTTATTGGGCATCATCTGTGTTGTGGTTTGTTCTCTGCTTAAAATGGAAAATAAGTGTCTTTAGCTGAAGAAGTGAAGAATGAGATCAAAAGCAAATTGTTCTTAACTAAAACACAAGTATAAGTGCATGCTTCTCAGTAAACAGTAAGGTCATTGTCATCTTTAAACAAATATTATTGCTTGAAAAATCTGGCAATGTTGTAGTATAAGGAGTGTTATGATTCTTATCAGTGAATGCTTGATTTGAAAAGTTTAGTTTGGTTTTTTCAGTGGGGAAGAAAGTCTAAACTTAATGTCTCTTTGAAAAGGACTTGCGTTTTCTAGAAAAGCTTGCTACCTGTTGGTAAAGGCAAAAATTGAGTGAAGAAGACAGAGAGATCAAAATCTAGAAAACATGAAGAAAATATTGTGCTTTTCTGGCACTATAGTGATTTGAGTAAATATATTAGTTTTACGTGTAATGTGATTCATTATGAGATGAGGGGGTGTGTTCTTTGAAACAAGAAAATCTTTTAGTGATAACTAATTTTTTAACCTATAATTAAAACAGAAAAATGCTGAAATATTCAACAGGTGCCTGTTTGCAGTGTTAGACAGTAAATAAGTACTTATCAACCTTTTTTAATGTTGTTTTGCATATAGAATTTCTGTGTCCTTTCTAAATATGACAACAGCCAAGTGTATTTTGGGAAGGAATCATCTTTCTGTAGCAGGCAGTAAATTCAGTTATGTAAAAGCATCAACAGAATTTCTGACAGCATAGCAATTACATGAAGAATTTCAGAAATTAAAAAACTTAGTAATAAAAAAAAAAATTACTATAATTTTATTTGGTGGGCAGCAGTAGTTGCATTCATGTTACTTGATATTGCTCTCAGGGCATGAGGAGAAAGATCTCTGACATGGCAACATATTTAGCTTTGCAAACTCTTCTTGCAAGATAATGCTACCCTTTCTGAACCAACAATTTCAGACCTGCAGTTTTTACTGTGGGCACCCAGAGAGGCTTATCAGAAAGATGGATTTGTACTGCATGAGACAGATGTCACAGAACTTTCTTATGCAACTGATGTAATGCAATGCTTGATTGAACAATTGGTTCAGTGAATCATACTGATTTTGATATCACTCTAATGTAGATAACCTTGTTGCAAAAGTCAGGCTAGAGCTGGTTAAATTATTGTGCCATTTAAGGCTTTCCACTGTAAATGTGTTTTCAGAGGCTTGTCCAGATACACTGGAAGAAGAGTGGGAAGATGAGCTGGTGCTGTCAGTGAAGTGGGAAAGAATTAGTCAAACATGCTGTATTTTGTGACTTACATGCAAACAACTTTTGCCAAGCCTGTCCCTCAACAGCACATTTCAAGAGATGCTGTTGTGTTTTTTTTCTGGGAAATACAGCTGCTTGTTTTGTGCTAACCAAGGAGTTTCTCCCCCACATCCCCCATCCCCTTTTTAAAAAACCCAACTTGTTGAGTTGATAAATATTTGGATAATAATTTTGAAAAAATTTAGGGTATCTTCTAATTAATTATTGGTTGTTATGACACTTCTGTCTTTTATTCTGCAAAGGAGTAATTATGTGGATTCAATCTTCTTTTCTGTGGTGGTTTCGTTACTCCACATATGTTTTTATCCAAATTTTTCTTTTCGGCTGTGACAAAAACACATAAATGTACACAGGATTATTTATTTTATAAATAACATCTACAGTTCACTTCACAGGGAAGTCCATCTTCTAATTTTGTCCTCAGCAGTTTTAAACATGTGAGTTGTTTTCTTTTTTTTTCTCACAGAGATTTCTTCTGTGTCTAAGCGATGAGGTGAAAGGGAGAGTGAATCTTTAATCTTGGCCAATAAGGGAGGATTAATCCAATAATTGTGCTCACGGAGATACAGATATCTCTTCCCTCTCTTTAGGGTGCAGATTATTTCTGCTAGAAGCATGAATAATTTGCACAGTGTGTGCTTGTGCATATTTTCCACTGTCCGATTAAGCCAATATGGATGAAAACATCCCCTTGAACTTTAATCCTAGTCTGGAATGTTCCTCCATGAGTTCTTGTGACGGAGAGGGTTTATAATATCCTCTCTGTGGACTTAGAGATCGTTTCTTCTGCCTACTGTTTGTTGTTTTTTTGCCTGGGGGAATATGCAAGTGGCAGCTTGAAACTGGGTTTCAGTCTTCCAGGGCATGTTCATCTTTGTGAGTTGAGTATGTGAAAGAAAGGCCTTTCTTTATTTATTTTTTTATTTTCCTTGCCACCTTCCCAGTTTGTGCAGCAATAAGACACAGAGAACAGGAAGATAAACAACAAGAGAGAGATGGAAATAAAAGCCAGAATTCAAAACAAAGCATGACATATTTAAAAAAAAATATCTTTAGACTGATCTCTGTAACATTTGAAAGCATTGAAGGAAACGCACTATTGTTAAAACTTTTTGATGGTTTTACTTCTAAGGTAGAAAAATATTTTCACCGTAATTGGGTAATTCTTAATCGTAGCAATTGCATATTTATCAGTGTGAGGGGCTGTTATTAATGTAGCTGTCATGCACAAACACATTTCTGCATTAAATCCATTTAGTATGTGCATTATTCGGTCTAGAATGTCACCAGGACATCAAAGCCCCCTTAGGCATAAGAGCACAGTGCCCTGCTGTGGCTGCAGAAAGGGCTTGATCAATAAATGTAACATGTTAATGCAGAGCAAATAGAATAAAAGATTTCTTTGACAAGACATGAAAAATCACCTTGTGGCAGCTGGCATGGTGATGCCATTTCAGCGGAGACACTAGCAAAGTTGATCTGACAAGTAAAGAGGAGAGATGATGGTTATAAGGTGCTTTTGTTTCAAACTTCTTTCTTGACCTGTCAGGTTTTGAAGGAGCCTGAATGGCCCTTTTTTGTCATGTGAAAATTGTAGTCTTAGGCAGTTATGAAGCAGTTATCTCTTCTCAAATTGTGAATGCTGCTGTTTAATTGATTCACTTAGCATTTGAAACTGTCACGCATTAATAATTGCTAAATCCTGTAGATACTGCTCCAGTGTGTCATGCTTAAATGTGTAGTTATCAGAAAATTAATATCCTTAATGAACCGATGCTTTCAAACCAGCATTGCATGAAATCTCTTTTGCCCTTTCATTTACTGAAGGTATCAGCCAGTTTTCAGAGAAACCCCTCCTGACAGTTGTGTGGTTTTATTTAATTTTTTTTTTCTTGATGCCCAACAAATGCCAGCTTTGCTTTGGGTACATAGTGTGCTCAATGACAATAAATATAGTAATTATGCTGGAGTTAGTAATTAACATAATTATAGACAATTACGACAAATACAGTGCAGAGCTAAATAAATGAGGGCGAGAAATTAGCAAGCTAATTGATTTACCTTACTTGCTGCTTTTTCTTGCAAATAGCAGTTGCAGATTTTTTTGCAGGAGAGTGTTGCTTGCAAGTATCTGTGTTTTGAAATGATTCTGTCTTAGAGCTCTTACTCCTGTTTCTTTTACACTGAAGAGAATTGAGATAAGGGATAGTGGTTAGAAGGAGAAAGGAGCTTGTGTTCTGTCCTTACTGAGTGTTTGAAAGAAAATATATGTACTTGCTTTAATTTTAGGTGTTTACAGTATTGAGGGGGGAAAAAAAAGGTCACGATTCTTCATAAACAAAACACATTGCTGCAGAAATTTTAGTCATTTATTTTAATTCCCTTAAATGTGACCCGAATTATCTAAGAGACATCTATCTATCTGTTTGGTTACTGATGTTAGAGAGATCTGCACAGCCCTGGCTAGCTGAAGAAAATTCAAATGGTTCAAGTAATCCAAGTGTGTTGAAACAAGATGCCCTTGTTCAGCCATCAGTTTCAATAATTTAGAGCCACTGGAGCAGTGGAGATGCATAGTATCATAACATTTTTGCACATTATAATTGCCTGTTTTGTTTCAAGATGATTTATAGTGTGTTGTCTGAAATAAGTGTATTGGAGCTATGCAGTTAATCTGTTTCACTCTCCTTGTGTTTTTGTTTTCTTTCAAGCATGACCACAGCTCACTGTGTGAAGAGAGAATTAATATGTTTTAAGTATTGAAGACTTAGGATTGCTGTTGTAAAAAGAAGATGTTTAGTAGTAACTAAAATTTCTTGCTTACTCTGAGAAAACCATGGTTTACAAAGGTTTGTAAATTTTATACTTGAAGTAGTTCACTGTTTCAAGATAAATGTTATTCTATTTAGAGACTTCACCAATGAGAGTGTTTTCCACAGCTAAACAATTTGAAATGTATAAATTCTTGATAATTTTTCTCCTACTATTGCAGCAATGCATCAAGTTCAAATGAGCGGGTGTGTAGTTTAAGATGGGTACTTAATGTTTACCCATAAGGGACATCCCACAGTAAGCACAAGATGCTTTTTTTTTTAAGCAATGCTGAAATGTTATGAATGTCTGAAAATAAATGTACACTAATGCTGCTAAGGGTGGTCATTCTTTAGAAGCAATTCNCACAGAGATTTCTTCTGTGTCTAAGCGATGAGGTGAAAGGGAGAGTGAATCTTTAATCTTGGCCAATAAGGGAGGATTAATCCAATAATTGTGCTCACGGAGATACAGATATCTCTTCCCTCTCTTTAGGGTGCAGATTATTTCTGCTAGAAGCATGAATAATTTGCACAGTGTGTGCTTGTGCATATTTTCCACTGTCCGATTAAGCCAATATGGATGAAAACATCCCCTTGAACTTTAATCCTAGTCTGGAATGTTCCTCCATGAGTTCTTGTGACGGAGAGGGTTTATAATATCCTCTCTGTGGACTTAGAGATCGTTTCTTCTGCCTACTGTTTGTTGTTTTTTTGCCTGGGGGAATATGCAAGTGGCAGCTTGAAACTGGGTTTCAGTCTTCCAGGGCATGTTCATCTTTGTGAGTTGAGTATGTGAAAGAAAGGCCTTTCTTTATTTATTTTTTTATTTTCCTTGCCACCTTCCCAGTTTGTGCAGCAATAAGACACAGAGAACAGGAAGATAAACAACAAGAGAGAGATGGAAATAAAAGCCAGAATTCAAAACAAAGCATGACATATTTAAAAAAAAATATCTTTAGACTGATCTCTGTAACATTTGAAAGCATTGAAGGAAACGCACTATTGTTAAAACTTTTTGATGGTTTTACTTCTAAGGTAGAAAAATATTTTCACCGTAATTGGGTAATTCTTAATCGTAGCAATTGCATATTTATCAGTGTGAGGGGCTGTTATTAATGTAGCTGTCATGCACAAACACATTTCTGCATTAAATCCATTTAGTATGTGCATTATTCGGTCTAGAATGTCACCAGGACATCAAAGCCCCCTTAGGCATAAGAGCACAGTGCCCTGCTGTGGCTGCAGAAAGGGCTTGATCAATAAATGTAACATGTTAATGCAGAGCAAATAGAATAAAAGATTTCTTTGACAAGACATGAAAAATCACCTTGTGGCAGCTGGCATGGTGATGCCATTTCAGCGGAGACACTAGCAAAGTTGATCTGACAAGTAAAGAGGAGAGATGATGGTTATAAGGTGCTTTTGTTTCAAACTTCTTTCTTGACCTGTCAGGTTTTGAAGGAGCCTGAATGGCCCTTTTTTGTCATGTGAAAATTGTAGTCTTAGGCAGTTATGAAGCAGTTATCTCTTCTCAAATTGTGAATGCTGCTGTTTAATTGATTCACTTAGCATTTGAAACTGTCACGCATTAATAATTGCTAAATCCTGTAGATACTGCTCCAGTGTGTCATGCTTAAATGTGTAGTTATCAGAAAATTAATATCCTTAATGAACCGATGCTTTCAAACCAGCATTGCATGAAATCTCTTTTGCCCTTTCATTTACTGAAGGTATCAGCCAGTTTTCAGAGAAACCCCTCCTGACAGTTGTGTGGTTTTATTTAATTTTTTTTTTCTTGATGCCCAACAAATGCCAGCTTTGCTTTGGGTACATAGTGTGCTCAATGACAATAAATATAGTAATTATGCTGGAGTTAGTAATTAACATAATTATAGACAATTACGACAAATACAGTGCAGAGCTAAATAAATGAGGGCGAGAAATTAGCAAGCTAATTGATTTACCTTACTTGCTGCTTTTTCTTGCAAATAGCAGTTGCAGATTTTTTTGCAGGAGAGTGTTGCTTGCAAGTATCTGTGTTTTGAAATGATTCTGTCTTAGAGCTCTTACTCCTGTTTCTTTTACACTGAAGAGAATTGAGATAAGGGATAGTGGTTAGAAGGAGAAAGGAGCTTGTGTTCTGTCCTTACTGAGTGTTTGAAAGAAAATATATGTACTTGCTTTAATTTTAGGTGTTTACAGTATTGAGGGGGGAAAAAAAAGGTCACGATTCTTCATAAACAAAACACATTGCTGCAGAAATTTTAGTCATTTATTTTAATTCCCTTAAATGTGACCCGAATTATCTAAGAGACATCTATCTATCTGTTTGGTTACTGATGTTAGAGAGATCTGCACAGCCCTGGCTAGCTGAAGAAAATTCAAATGGTTCAAGTAATCCAAGTGTGTTGAAACAAGATGCCCTTGTTCAGCCATCAGTTTCAATAATTTAGAGCCACTGGAGCAGTGGAGATGCATAGTATCATAACATTTTTGCACATTATAATTGCCTGTTTTGTTTCAAGATGATTTATAGTGTGTTGTCTGAAATAAGTGTATTGGAGCTATGCAGTTAATCTGTTTCACTCTCCTTGTGTTTTTGTTTTCTTTCAAGCATGACCACAGCTCACTGTGTGAAGAGAGAATTAATATGTTTTAAGTATTGAAGACTTAGGATTGCTGTTGTAAAAAGAAGATGTTTAGTAGTAACTAAAATTTCTTGCTTACTCTGAGAAAACCATGGTTTACAAAGGTTTGTAAATTTTATACTTGAAGTAGTTCACTGTTTCAAGATAAATGTTATTCTATTTAGAGACTTCACCAATGAGAGTGTTTTCCACAGCTAAACAATTTGAAATGTATAAATTCTTGATAATTTTTCTCCTACTATTGCAGCAATGCATCAAGTTCAAATGAGCGGGTGTGTAGTTTAAGANTAACACCCGGGGAGTTGTACAAGGTGATGTTTGTGGATGTTTGTCTATCTCCATTGAAGGAGAGTATTGCCAGTAACAAAAAGGACTTTAGACTTCAAATACTAAGCCTACTTTTGATAATTTAATAGACAATCAGAACCAAGTCTACTGCTTGCTCTTTTTTTTCCCACTCCTTTTCCCTTCCACCATGACTCGCCCTTTTGCCAAGTGACATTTCAACAGGAACCAGATGAGATCTGGGTAATGTATGAGGAGAACTTATTTTAAAAAATGTCTTTTTATTCTTCCTCCCTTTGAAAACTTCGAATAATATTAAAAATACTATTAAGATATGCCTTGTCTCACCTATGATAGCCATGTGTGTTTTGTTATTTTGGCCACTTTAAATGTGACTATAGAATATTTGCCTTTACAAGATGTTATCTGCATGTGGTTTGGTGACTTGTGTATTTTCCTGCTGTGTCTTATTTGCAGTCAATGGTTTATTGTTGATATGAAGGGGACCAGTGAATGACTAATTTAAAAAATATCAAATTAATGGTTTATAGTATGTATTTAAACACTTCACTGATTTCAGCACACTGTGCCAAGAATAGGGGTTGGCTTTTTTGATGGATAAGTTCTTTTTCAGAACTCAGTAATATGTAAGGACAGACCTGGAGTTTCAGTTGTATTTCAATCCTGTACTGCTGACTGTTATCTTCTTCAGTCCCAACAGCCTCTCTTTTTGTCCATTGATCCTTGCTTGACTTTTTATGGCCACATAGTCACTAACAGACTGTGAAAACACTGTAGTATATATACCTCTGACCCCCAGTGCTGGCCATTATCCATTGATTTACTGCATCTGACAGATCAGAACACAAGATTGTTTTTGGGTCTGCTGTTCTCAGGAANTGCTTTTTCTTGCAAATAGCAGTTGCAGATTTTTTTGCAGGAGAGTGTTGCTTGCAAGTATCTGTGTTTTGAAATGATTCTGTCTTAGAGCTCTTACTCCTGTTTCTTTTACACTGAAGAGAATTGAGATAAGGGATAGTGGTTAGAAGGAGAAAGGAGCTTGTGTTCTGTCCTTACTGAGTGTTTGAAAGAAAATATATGTACTTGCTTTAATTTTAGGTGTTTACAGTATTGAGGGGGGAAAAAAAAGGTCACGATTCTTCATAAACAAAACACATTGCTGCAGAAATTTTAGTCATTTATTTTAATTCCCTTAAATGTGACCCGAATTATCTAAGAGACATCTATCTATCTGTTTGGTTACTGATGTTAGAGAGATCTGCACAGCCCTGGCTAGCTGAAGAAAATTCAAATGGTTCAAGTAATCCAAGTGTGTTGAAACAAGATGCCCTTGTTCAGCCATCAGTTTCAATAATTTAGAGCCACTGGAGCAGTGGAGATGCATAGTATCATAACATTTTTGCACATTATAATTGCCTGTTTTGTTTCAAGATGATTTATAGTGTGTTGTCTGAAATAAGTGTATTGGAGCTATGCAGTTAATCTGTTTCACTCTCCTTGTGTTTTTGTTTTCTTTCAAGCATGACCACAGCTCACTGTGTGAAGAGAGAATTAATATGTTTTAAGTATTGAAGACTTAGGATTGCTGTTGTAAAAAGAAGATGTTTAGTAGTAACTAAAATTTCTTGCTTACTCTGAGAAAACCATGGTTTACAAAGGTTTGTAAATTTTATACTTGAAGTAGTTCACTGTTTCAAGATAAATGTTATTCTATTTAGAGACTTCACCAATGAGAGTGTTTTCCACAGCTAAACAATTTGAAATGTATAAATTCTTGATAATTTTTCTCCTACTATTGCAGCAATGCATCAAGTTCAAATGAGCGGGTGTGTAGTTTAAGA